>QLSR01000280.1:325546-366444 GCA_031780015.1 Citrullus colocynthis
AAAAAAAAAAAAAAAAAAAAAACAACAACAAAAGAAAGTTGGTCGGTGAAAGTATTTTTTACATATAAAATTGAAATTATTAGTTAATGGTATTAAATAGTCATCTTATATAGTAGTTTATGTTTTCGTGGTTTTACTCTTGGTTTCACCCAAAAGATCACCTCATAACATTGGTGATAGTTATTCTCCCTTTATATACTCATGATCATTCCCTTATCTAGTTAATGTGGGGTTTTGATCACATTCCTAACACTAATAAACATTCATGTATAATAAACTCTAACCTACAATTTGGACATAAGATCCCATAAAAAGCTCTAAACCCTTTGATGACCTACCTTTTTTTTTTTTTGTTCATATTACACTCACACATTTCATTCATGAGAAAGTATATTATAGTTTTGTTGTTTGTATGAAACAAGAGAATTTTGTGTCTACCTCAAGTACAACAGTTACATGGAAAAAAAAAAATTTAATGTGTAAAAGTTTTAAGTTGACATTTCAATTGATTAGGAAGGAATTTGAAAAAAATATATGTACAATTGAAGGGTTAAACAAAATAACCACATGTAAGACAAACTTTTTTAGATTACAAAAATTGCACTAGATATCTGACTTAATAACTCAACTTTCCACCTCATACATAAATTTTCTAACTCCAATATATATTAACTCCAGATTCCATAATTCAACTCAGCGCCACCAAACAACCCTAAATTGTTTAGTAAAATGAAATTTAACTCACTTCTTCAAAACAAAGCTTTCCAACTCTTTGCTATTGTATCAAGCATTTTTTTGAGTAATTGTTCATTCTTTTGGTTCTATTCTAGATCACTTTCTCCCTTTTGTTCTTGTTCTAGTTCATCTTCTCTCTCTTGTTCTAATATATCACAATTTTTTGATCTTGATCTAGTTCTTGTTCACTTTCTCTCTCTTGCTCTAATTTTTGTTCATTGTTTTTCATTCTTTCTCTCTACACTCAATTTATTTGGCATTTGAAAAAAAATCTCATTTGTTGCCACTAACCTTGTGTGCTTGCTGAAGGAAGAAAGAAATAACTTTGCTTGTCATCATTGTTGCCATCACCAAATGCAAAATACACAAAGAAAAGAGCGTTGTCTATTAGGGTTGATGAAATATAGAGAAGTGATATAGAGAAAGAAGACAAAAGGAATAAGAAAATGAGAGAAATTTAGAGAGAAAAATAGAAGATGAATCGAAAGATCATTTATAAATATTAAAAAAAATAAATTGAAAAGGATAAACTTATATTGAATAATATTTTGATCCAATTTTTAGGTGAATTATTATACTAATTTCAAGTATCATAGATTGATATTTTTGTTGCTTTTACTTAATTGAGTTTCTTTTCCTTTTTTCTTTTTAAAAAAAAAATAAATTTTTGTATGTCAAAAATGATTTGAATGATTTGGATGTGTCACTATATGGATGGTCGGCTTTCCTCTTGCTTTTAAAATCCATCTCTCTCTCGTCTATATTGTTTGTAGGCTTTGTGGATCTTGTCCTCTAAGTGAATTATTTTACTTAAAGAGTTAGTTTGTGTGTTGTCAATTTTTTTTATTTACCATCAAAGGAGTTTAAACCACAGATTTCTTAGTTGTTAACATATATTGATGTCAAGTTGAACTATATACTTGTTTTGACTTATCATTGAGGTTGAACATATTTTACTTGAAAATGGCAAGAGACTCGACTTTTTTTACCTAAATCATGATGTTCTCTAAAAGCCCTCCGAGGACACTCGATTTTTTTTACTTAGACTACTTATTAGAAAGGTTACAACTATAGTGCCGATGAAATTTAAAAATCATAATAGGAAGAAAAAGAAAAAAAAATACAAAATAATATTTAAAATTAGAAAAAACATATATATCTTTTTGGTCTCTTAATTTTAACATGTTATATTTAGTCACTAAATTTTGAGTTTGGTTTCAGTTTAGTCCCTAAATTTCAAAATGTTATAATTTTACCCCTGAAATTTAAATTTTATTTCAATTTGTTGGGCCTTAAGTTTCAAGATTTACACTCTTTTATCCCTGATTTTTCACTTAAATACTCACTTTGAGGGTTAATGTCTATTAATTAATTTAAAAGAAGGATAGTTAACAAAGTTTAACTATTTTCCATCACTACTAAAATTAAATTTAAAATTTCACTTTATAATTATTTAAAATTAATCAATAGACGTTAATGTTAATTGCGTATTTATTAAAAAAATCAAGAATAAAAGTGTAAATCTTGAATCCTAAAGAATAAATTGAAACAAAATTCAAATCTCAAAGATTAAATAGTAAGATATGGAAACCTGTGAACTAAATTGAAACCAAACTCAAAATACAAGGATGAAATTTGCAATATATAAAACCTATAACCAAATGAAAACTAAACTCAAAACCTAAAATCAAAAATTTATTTGAGGAAGAAAACCTTTATTTGGGATACATGAGAAAATCTACTTGAACAATAATAATAAATGAGCCGATAAATAAATGAGCAATAACCTTTAATAAAATAGCTGAGCTCAAAAGACACATAAAATTAATGCACAAGTAGGACCCATTGCAGAACTATCAATACATTCTCGTCACTTACCTTGAACATATAGAAATGGGTGAGTATTTACAATTGTTGAGCAAGTAGTCTCTATACGTTTTATATAATATGATATTAAATTTAGTTTTGTCTTTCAATTTAAATTGTTGGATCATTTAGTAATTTAATGAAGTATCAAAATAAGTGATCTAAGAGATTTTGCTCTGTAGATCGATAAGATATACGATCATAGTTTCCAACTTTTTTCATTCGTCCGGGTCATGTTTGATAACCATTTGATTTTTGATTTTTAGTTTTTAGTTTTTAGTTTTTGAAAATTAAGCTTACAAACACTCCTTCCACCTCTAAATTTATTGTTTTCTTAATCTACTTTTATCATGTTTTCAAAAAATAAGCCAAATTTTGAAAATTAAAAAACAAATAGTATTTAAAAACGTGTTTATATATTTAGAATTTGTCTAAGAATTCAACTATTTTACTCAAAAGATGCAATCTATGGTAAGAAAGGTAAGAAAATAAGTTTAGTTTTAAACAATCATAAATAAAAAAACAAAATAGTTACCAAACCTTAATGTTGATATATTTATATTTATTTATTTATTTATTTGAGACCAAATCCTATCAAAGTGATGTAGTTAGTACCTAATCGAAACAATCATTTAATGTACATCGACATGACAAGGAGTTGATAATAAATTAATAATAATGTTGCCATTATCTTTTCATAAATATATGATTATGATCAAACATGCACATTAGATCTCATCAAATTAAACATACTTTTAACTTGCAATGAAACATGCAAAACATACCATATCAATTCAAGCATAAAAATTATATCATACAACATCAAGACATCTAACTTAACTCTAGAACCATTATTATATTTAATGGTATTTTGTAGGTGTTGCACGCTTCCCTAGATTAGCCTACTTGAATCTAGGACGAGCTGTGACGACAATAGATTTTGAGTGTCCAATGGGTTTCATAGTTTCATTGAAATATATTGTTTTCAATGTCACGTCCTAAGTTTGGTAAGCTAACTTGGGGTGAGGTGTGACACTAAGATGCTTGAGGCTGACATTTCTCCGCTTTGGGTTGAGTAACTCCAAAATTCTTTGGAATCTATTGGTTGGAAAATGTTATTACGCTAAATATGAGATTTAGGTTTTAATTCGAATCTCCATTCCCGTTGTTCTATTCTTGGTTGCCTTTGAGCCAACCATAGGTGTAACTCTATTGTGCATGATTTGGCTACCTATGCTCGAAGATTTTATTTTTCAACTATGTGGCTCAAAGACCACCCTCATTGGTGGCCTCACTCATCTTTTCAACTATTTTTGGTCCTTATTCTTATTATTATTTGTTATCTTTCGTTATTGGTTTAAACAACTTATCAATAATATACCAAAATATTGAGAATCTCTACCGTTCGTATTGGAATGTAATAAATTTGTTATCTGGCATTTTGATTGATCAACTTAAATTGTATACATATTATATCATATTTACGATTTTGGGCTTAGGATTTAGATGTGTGTTATATAAAAACGAGAATTTTCCTAGTCCGATGTTGTAACATGATGATTGACAAACAAAATATAACTTAATATAAAGCAATAACAACAAAGATAGAGACACATAGAGATTGATAACCCAGTAATTTGATGCAATATCACCTACATTTTGGGGGGTTGTCCAGTGGAAAGAAACTTCACTCTATAAAGAGCTTAGCAATTACAACGAAGTGTCTTATCTAATAGACTCCCTCTTCTGTGACTCATGTACACAGCTTACTCTTCAGTTTCAACTTAGGCTCCTCATAAGTTCCAAATCCCCTCACTTTTACAATAATGCATCTTCAAGTTTTGTATGAGCTTCCCTCAATACAATGTGCTTAAGACTCCCCCTAAGTGTGAGATCTCCTCGCCTTCAACGTACATAGGCTCACCCTAAGTGTGAGATCCCCTCACCTTCGTAAGTAAGCTTTTCCCTAGCTTAGATTGAGCCCCCGTCAATACAACATAAAAAATTCATCCCGAGTTCTCTATGTGTGATTTGCTACACTTACAACAATTCAACCAAGCTTCATTGACACCTGGAACAAACCCAAAAATCGGAAATGATAAAGCTCTTTAATCACAATACATGAAGGTTGAGGCTTTGACAATCCCTAAACTCAAAATTCACAATACACACACTTTTTTAATAAGGAGGCTAACCCTAAATTTGAACAAAACCACAAAATATATATGGTTAGCTTTGGAAATATCTTCAAGGAAGGAATAAATAATCTCTGCAGGAAAAAAGACAACGTGCCATGAAATTTGTAGAAATACACTTGACAGATTAGAAAAAAATATTATGTAGAATATGTTGTCTATCATGTAACAATGTCACAGAACATGTTGTTGATATAATACAAGACATGTTGTTCAAGTTTTACAGGTAATAAAACTGACCAACCATACAGTAGTAACAATTACGATTAGACCCATTTTAGTTACAAATGCATAATCGTTGTCTAAAAGTGGCTCATACTAAAAAAAGGGTATATATGGCTCAATTTTAATGATTTATGGACTCTTATATATTGTGATGACCTAAATAAGAGGCACCTTCTAATTGGCTCATAATGAGCTTTAAAATTTTATTTAATCATAAACAGATTATTTATTGAAATAATAACAACGATACTGCGTCATTAGATATTATTATTAGAGTTATTTCAAAGAAAAAAAAGATATAATTATTAGAGTAGAATGAATTATTAACGAAGATAAAATTACAAACCACTCATATATAAATAATAACTTATTAACCACATTATAACTTGTTATATATACATCAGCATGGTTTAAAATTTTGAATCAAGTGAACCTTAGGTTAATTAAGGAAAGCTACTTAACTACTTAATTAATTTAATAAATTAATTTTAGATGTTGGAGAGAAGAGATCATAATAATCTAGAGAAATTATTTTAAATGATAATACTGTTGAAGATATTTACAAATAATAGCAAAATATCACAATCTATTTTCAATAAAACACGATATATCTCGATAAACTACTATATGTGTCTATCATGACAGATAGTAGTTTATCGCAGCCTATCGTAACCAATGTTAAATTTTACTATATTTATAAACATTTTGGTTTATTTCTTATATTTGAAAACCCAATAATTTCTCTATATAAGTTCAATAATATCTTTGAGGGTCAAAAACTACAAAATTTTTTTATTATTTAACAAATATGAACCATGGTAAGTGGGAAGAATATAATAGGTTTTGGGCATTAAAGTGTGGATCATAGGAGAAATTATTGTAATATGTGACCACAACACGAAAGAAAAATTGTAAAAATAATTTGAATTTGTATTAGTTATTATTAGTGGACACAAAAACTTTATAACAACATGAAACTATTATTATTAGTCCATCGCATTAATCCTTTTAATGGAGATGTTTTTGTTTATTTATTTTATGATATAAATTCTAATTATTCTCTTATTACAAGAAACAGATAAGTTTTGAAGAAATATTATTCTTCATTCAGCTGATCTCATAAATAGAAAATAAAATCTCTATTTTTATTTAATTTTTAAAAGAAATATTTATGTGAAATTCGGATAAAGTTTCATAACACTTTAAATATTCGTTTATATTCCCTCAACTAAACATCTTTCAAGAAGCTACAAATTTGTGGCTATTAATCAGGATATAGCATAGAAATTTTTGTCAAAGTTTGATTTTTTTCTCTTTTTTTTTTGTTCGAAAACTAAACTTCTAAGAAAAAAGTATAATATTTTTTTACTATTTATTTTAAGCCATCCAATAGTTATTTTCAAAATGTTTAAAAAATTAAAAGGCTTTCATTGACGGAGAAGAAATCACCCGATTTGCATGTGCTTCAATGATGTGGTAACCCACCTGACATAAGTTTTTGTTAAATCGTCGATTAATCCAAAAGCTTGAAGAATGCTCAACAAGTAGAGATAAACTTAATTGAGAAAAAAATAACATTGCAAGGCTTCCTCCTAGACCACTTGCTCTAATAGTTTTCTAATACCCTAGATTTTTATACTTTGAAGATGAACATTAAAAATATACTAAATTAATTATTAAATTAACATTATTTAATAACAATTACTATCTTTAATTAATTATTAAATATAGTTATATTTTTAATAATAAATTTATGTTATCTTGACTATTTAATATAAAAATTGTACTTTAAATCATTAATATTCTAATTAATTTATAGGGATGTTTTTAAGAATTAAAAAAAAACTATTGAAAATAATTACAAATATAGCAAAATTTTATTTTCTAAATGTGATAGAACGCGATAGACCCAAATAAACATCCATCACTTTAGCAGATAGACACAAATAGATGTCTATCTAAATCTATCGTGGTTTATCATAGAAAGAAAGTAAAATTTTGCTCGTAAATATTTTGATATTTTTTCTATTTATAATAATTTTTTTAATTTATATTAATTTAATTTAATTTAATTATTAAATAAATGTTTGAATAATGTTAATATAATAATATTCGTTTATTTTATTTTTAAGTGATTAAATAATTAATTAATATAATAGTATGTAAAATAATGCTAAATTTGATTTAGGACTACATTACTCTTACATTTAATTAATTGTTTATTTAATTTGTTAATATATTTTATATACAAAATTGGTAAATCAAACTCATATATTTAACTTCGAGACATTGATTATACTATCTTATTAAACACATATATTAATTATCTCAAACATTTAAATTCTAGATATTTAATATTCATATTCATGAAATAACATGTACAGTCCAAACGAGCCTATAGGAATTTTCGGTCTTTCTCTTGTATTGAATCTAGATAGGTTGAACTAAATTGTTACAAATTTCTTGATACTAAGGCTAAATTAGATATCAATTAAAAAGTTTAAGGACTAGATCATTACTTCAATTTAAGTACCACCAAAAATATTTTTAAACCTACATGTTTGTGAGATTCATTTATTGTTTCCCAGTTAAAAGTTTAAAATGTACATTTGAGATAATTAATTACACATTATGGTCAAAACTCAAAACTAGTTCTGCCTACAACAATCTGTAATTTAAATTCAAAGTAAAATTTCCTCTTTGGCAGTTATCTAGAATTTAATTTGCCTAAAATTAAAGAGTTTGATGAAGTCAAAATTATATACGATTGTTGCAACCAATAAATGTGTGCTATAGAAAGAAAGTTTTCATGTGAAATAAATCACACAATACAATAATGTGTGACATTTTGACAAGTGCAATAAAAGAAGTTTTCCTGCAGTTTGCTTACTTACCCCACGAAGCAATCAAACAACATACTATATTATAATAATAGCAACATCAACATAACATAACTTAATTGATATAATACATAAATCACTTATCAAAAGATTTGGGATTTCGAATCTCATACCAACGTAAAATACATACATACACGATAATCATGGAGAGCATGACATATATGAAATAAAAAATATACAAAATTAAATTACAACTATAGAAACTTTTATTTTTGTATGTCTATTTAATCTTTAAACTTTTAAAATTTTTAATTGAACATTTAATTTTTAATTTTGTTTTTAATAAATTTGTAACCTTTTAAAAAGTATTTAATTGGTCCATAAACTTTCAATTTTATGTTTAATAAATTTGTGAATTTTCAATTTTGTGTCCAATATGTCATGACCTACTCAATATTCATGAATCATTCTTTATTCATAGATAAGTACAACGTTGTAATATCTTAACATTATATTAATAAAGTTATCTTTTTCAAGCACACTACTCCTTAGATGCAGGTGATTTTGCATTGAACTAGGTTACTAAATATTGTGTCTTGCTCTTATTTTGTTTTTTTTTTATTTTTTTATGTGTTTTGAATAGCCAAAGCATTCTATTTAACAACATACGAGTGAGTTAGATATCTTCTTTTTTCATACTAGATAAATTAACTTTTAAAACTTGTAAAAGTGATCTATTAGACATTTTAGGAAACAAAAACATGTTTTTAAAAATTACTTTTTTTAGTTTTAAAAATTTGGCTTGGTGTTTTAAAATATTTGTAAAAATTAGATTAAAAAAAACAAGAAATTTAGAGATGTAAACAATATTTGTAGGCTTTATTTTCAAAAACTAAAAACCAAATAGTTACTATACAAAATTTAAGAGAATAAATTTGTAGTGTAACCCAATTATATATATCTTTGGCTTTTTTTTTTCTTCTTTTTTTTTTTTTTTTAAGGATTTAAAGAGTGGGGCAAAAGAAAAAGGGTTTAAATGGAGACTTTTGGAGTGATTTTGGGGTAGAAAAATGGAGTCAAAATTCCTTTGAATGTTGGTTTTCAAAGGTGGGGCACAAGATCTAATAATGTTTGTCATGAAATCTTTTTGTTGTATTTTCTTTCACTTTATCGTGGAATCTCTCATGAATGGCAAATAAACATGACCTAAGTCATCGTAGATTTTTAGTTTTAAGCTTTTTGTAAATTTTATCATACATCTCTTTCATAATATGTGATATTTTTTGGACATAGAATTCACTAATTTACATGTGTGTGTATATATATGTGTGTGTGGTTAATCTATGTACTTTTGGTCTCATTTCCATATATTTTTATATAATTTAAATTTCTTAATTTAGTTTTTATTGTTTCTTTGAAAATAATTTTCATCAAAATTAAACAATAATAGTTATAATAATAATATTCATACCGAAAAAGACACGAAAGAATTCTGTTAAAAATAAATAAATAAATAGTGAGAGATTTATCAATAAGAAAAATTCGGTGAAAGATAACAAACATATAAAAATGAGTTACTATTTTAATTTAGTAAAGAAAAACATAATAAGAATATCTAACTACATTCAACATTTTAAATGGTATAATTGATGACTCTTACCTACATAATTATGTTTATATTAGTTTAGAATATATGAATTACTACTTATTAAGTTAGAATGCATAAATATTAAGTGGGGAAAAAAACACCTAACCAACATAACTTAGTTGTTTCAAAAAGTTAATGATCAAAATAGTTATTATCATTTAAAATTTAAAAATAATACAAATATTTGGAAGGTTTTATTATTATTATTATTATTATTATTATTATTGACACAATATTTGGAAAGTTTAAAAATAAAAATATAACACAAGTGAGGTTAAAGACCAAAATGAAAAATAAGTATAATATACTTTTATTAACTCTTGGAAAATAATCAAATCTTTCTTTTTCTTTTTTTTTTTCTTTACTTTTTTTTCTTTCTTTTTCTTTTTCTTTCTCATTTTTTTTTTTCTTTTTCAGGGAAAATAATCAAATAGATCCTCCGAGTAAGATGATTTTTTTTTTACCATAAACTTTATTTCAATAGCAACAAATGGTTGGTGGACAATATCATTGGTTGGTAGCATAAAAAAATAAGTATAATATACTCTGTTAACTTTTTTGGAAAATAATCAAATCTTATCCTCTAAATGATTGATATTATTGGTTTTAATAAATTAATTTAATTTTAGAAAATTATTATAAATAAAAAAATATCAAACTATTGACAAATATAAAAAAAATTTCAGTGTGTATCAACGATAGACTGCGATTTGAGCGATAGAAGTCTATTGCACTCTATCACCGATAAATAGTGAAATTTTTCTATATTTGTAAATAATTTGACTCATTTTTTTATATTAGAAGAGAACCTTTAATTTTACTAAAATATAATAATGTATTCACAAGAAAGATGGATATTAAAAAAAATAAAAGAGAAAAAGAAATGAAGAAAACTCATATTTTTGCAAGAATACCAAATAGCTAGGAAAATTCTTAGTATTACGAGAGTAGGAAAATTTTTTATATAGTCCTTTAATTTATTTTGTCATATCAATATACTTTTAAAAATAGTGTGGGTCCCACAGACATTAATGTAACAATATGTCACACTCCCTCCCAGATTACCCTTTTATATTGCCGCCCACACTTGCACGCCCACAACCCACCCATCGCGCTCTGCTGCCCACGCCCACCAACTGCCCATTTGGGGTGTCTACGACCATTTTGGGTATTTTTGGACATTTTTTTAATTCTAATTGACATTTTCTTGAATTTTTAGCCTTAAAATGGGTAATTTTAAATTTTAAGCTGATTTTTGGATATTTTAAGAAATTTTGATAATTTTTGCAAAACCCTAAATGGAAAAAAGGATGAACAATTATATTACTCAGTAAGTGACCCCACTACCGGAGCCGGGCTAGGCACCCAAGTCCTTTAAGTGCATCAATCATAAGACAGGCATATCTAACATACGTTTATAGGGAACTGGTTATACTCACCCTACAGTTGATTTTGGATGTCCACAAACCTCTGGAGCCCCCGAAGGAACTCTTACCTCTGGTGATCCCGAAGGAACACAAACCTCTAGTGTACTCGAAGGAGCACAACCTCTGGTGAAACCGAAGGAACACAAACCTCTAGTGAACCCGAAGGAACACATCCTCTAGTGACCCCGAAGGACCACAACCTCTAGTGAACCCGAAGGAACACATCCTCTAGTGACCCCGAAGGACCACAACCTCTGGTGAACCCGAAGGAACACATCCTCTAGTGACCCCGAAGGACTACAACCTCTAGTGAACCCGAAGGAACACATCCTCTAGTGACCCCGAAGGACCACAACCTCTAGTGAACATCCAACCGACGTAGGGGAGTTACCACTACCCATCTTACATGCTCAAACAAATCCGCACTCCTTCCATTCCATAAATTCATAAATTAACAGTACTGTTCATAAACACTTCATAGTATAAACATATGTATTATCATTCACATAAATCCTTTAGAAATGGGAATTTCATACAAGCATGCTATATCACATGGGGCTTAGATATTCTACTACATCATGGCAACTAACATATGGCGAAAAGGCAGTTCAGGTAGTAAGAGCACTTACATTGAGACTAGGTGCAAATAGCTAACCAAGCAACCAATTCTCACAAAATGCTTGAGTTAAAACCCCAAAGTGCAACTAAGCCACAATCTTCTTCCATACTTCAAACAATGAGTCCAACCAAAATGAACCCTTAAACCCGCTTGGACAGCTTGTTTCTGATTCCAAAATCCATGGAAGCCTGAATCTAAAATCCAACCTCAATGAGTAACAACAATTAAAACCAATTCATGAAATTACGAGAAAATCAACAATACTTACCCAAACAGTCCTGACCTAACCAAGTCTTGAAATTCTAGCGTAACTCACGAAAAGGGATAATGCCAGAGAGAGCAGCTGGGCAACAACTTGCAAACCCATTGACATCCAAGATTGGCTTAAGTATATATATATATATATACTTCTTTAAATTCTCTTTCCTTTTCATTTTCCAGAACCCTAAATATATATATTTAAATTTCCATTTTCCTTTGCCTTTTCCTTTTCCCAAAATAAAACACAACTTATTTAATATAATATTCCTCAACCCATCAAATCAAATCTTTTCCAACCACCCCTTAATAATTTATTTAACCAAAATATCTTCTAACAAATCACTTCCCCAACTTAAATTCAATTCTAACTTATCCTCATATTTTCTTAAATTAATCAAGTTCTTAAATCTCACCCAATTTCTAATTTAAATCCAACTTTTAAATCTCTCCCAATAAATTCAATTTTCCACTAATTGAATCAAATCCAAATCTTTTTATCACGATTACTTTAAATTGAATTATTTTCTCAACATAATCCAATTAAAGCTTTAAAATTCAAACAACTAACCAAATAATTCAAGAAAATAAATTTTTTAAAAAAACAAATTATTTGAAAATCTGGGATGTCACATGCTATGAAAGTCAAGTTGATTTTTATGGAGGATAATAAAACGTGGTCTGTGGTTCTTTTGCCTGCAGGACATCATTCCATTGGATGCAAGTGGTTTTACAAGGTGAAGTATAAAGCTGATGGGACAATTGAACGCTATAAGGCACGATTGTAGCTAAGGCTTATACTCAACAAGAAGGTCTTGACTATATAAAGACATTTTCTCCCTAGCAAAACTAGTGACTGTGAAAGTTTTGCTTACTATTGCTACTAGTATGAATTGGCCTCTAGTTCAATTGGATGTTAACAATGCCTTTTTGCATGGAGATCTAGTTGAGGGAGTATAGATGGACTTGCCTTTGGGGTACAAACATAATATGATTGGGAAATAGGGGGAGCGTTTGGTTTGTTGCCTCCATAAGTCTATCTATGGACTTAAACAAGCTTCTGGTTGATGGTTTGATAAATTTTCCCATGCTCTACTTCTTATGGGGTTTATTCAGTCCAAATATGATTATTCACTTTTTGTCCGTGGCTTTGGCTCCACATTTATTGCTCTACTTGTATGTGTGCACGATATTATTATAACAGGAGCCTCTTCTGTAGATATTGAGAAGTTGAAGAGCCATCTAAATGATGTTTTTCATCTAAAAGATTTGGGTTCTCTTCAATACTTTTTGGGTCTTGAACTTACTAGGTCATTTGTTGGAATTTCCCTTTTCTCAACGCCACTATGTGTTGCAACTCCTTGAAGATCATGGGTTATTAGCATGTAAACCTGCCTCTCTTCCTTTGGATCCTCATTTGAAGTTGCAATCTGATGTTGGTTCTTTATTGATTGATCCAACTAGTTATAGACGGCTCATTGGGGGACTTTTGTACTTAACTATTTCAAGACCAGATATCACTCATGCAGTGCACAAACTCAGTCAATTTGTTGCATCACTAAGCAACATATTTTAGTGCAGCTTTGTCTCTACTGCGATACTTAAAAGGCTTCCCCTGGCCAAGGTATTTTCTTGAAAGCCACCAAGTCCTTTAACCTTAAAGCATTTTCAGATGCCAATTGGGAGTCATGTTTGGACTCAAGGAAGTCTAGTACTAGCTTTTTCATATTTGTTGGTGAATCTTTGATTAGTTAGAAAGCTAAAAAGCAGTAGTCTATGTTACGTGCTTCAGTAGAGGCTGAATACCAGGCTTTAGCTTCTACCACTAGTGAGTTCTTATGGGCTGTTCAATTGTTGAAAGAGCTACATGTTTCTGTTCATTTTCCATCTATTTTATTTTGTGATAACGATGTTGTTATACATATTGCTAATAATCCTACGTTTCATGAATGCACGAAGCATATTGAATTAGATTGTCATTTTGTTCGTGATCATGTTGCTTGTGGAATTGTGAAACTTTTGCCTGTTCGAAGTCATTTGTAGCTTGCTGATATCTTCACCAAGCCCTTGCTAGTTTCTTCATTTCATTCTTTACTATCCAAGATGGGTGTTCTTGATGTATCTCTTCCATCTTGAAGGGGAGTAATAGCATAATTAGTTTGTAATTAATTATTTTCCCACTTGTACTCTCTGCTCACTTATTCACATTAATAAAATAGAGAGATTTATTTAGTCTCAAGTCTAATAATTATTTATAATCTAATTATTTCCTATTAATTCTCTCTCTTATTGTCAGAGTGTTTACTATTTCTTACTTAGACTAAAATAGTACTCTGCATCTCAAAGGTAGACTATCATAACCCAAATTAAATAGTTTGCACCAAACACAAACTATTATAACTTACAAACTAAAATAACAATTGACTATAGTAACCAATTCAACACCTCAAATACCCTTAAAATTTAATTTGAAATTCAGTTAAAAGTTTTTTTCAATAAAGTAAAAATGGAAATTGTGGTGGCTGCTAGTTTATAAAAATTAAAGTGTATACAGGACATTATTTATAACATCATTTGTGTAAAACAATGTGATAACTAGTGAGTAAAATTTTGTTATGTAACTAAATTTATCTAGTTCAACACAACATTTGAGGGTAGAGAGATTCAAACTATTGACTTCTTAGTTGAGCCATATATCTTAATTTAGTTGAGTTGTGCTTAGGTTAGTGATTATGTAAGTGTTTCTAATACAATCATTTCTATTGAAATAAAATGGTAATAACATAAAGGAATGAACAATTCATCGTGCAGCGGAAGCATTGGATCACAATGATTTTATTTAGAATCAAATGAAAGTAAAAGGGTTATACACTTCCATACCTCAAAAGATTATGGACAAGCGAGAGCGAGAGCGAAAGCAAGAAAATATTCACTGAGCAGCCAAAATACATGCTAACTTTCGAAAAATTTGGGCATTTTGTGACTTTTCCCGTACGGTTTCCCGTAAGATCATGTTAGAAATCTTATTGGAAAAGTGACAGAATGCCCAAATTTCCTGAAAGTTGGCATGAATTTGGGCATTCTGTGACTTTTTCCGTAAGGTTTCCTATAAGATCATGTTAGAAACCTTATGGGAAAAGTGATAAAATGCCTAAATTTTCCTAAAGTTGGCGTGTATTTGGGCATTTTGTCACTTTTCTAATCAACTCCATCAACTTACGGAAAACATGAACTTACAGGAAAAAAGACAATGATCAAAAACGAAATTTCGAATTCTTTTTCTTGGTGATTTCAGACATTCCTACACATATTAGACCTCCTTTACATGAAAATTTTGCATTTTCTTTTCTGTTTTTTACCGTGAACTATTCGAAAACCCAAAATTTCTAGAAATCAGCGTTTCAAAGAAGTTTTTTGTGGATTTATTTCCAAAAAAATCAGGTCATATAGGATGCGTTTTACAACAAATGACAGACATTAGAGAGTATTGAAAAAAAAAAAGGACTCTTGTGAAGAAGATGGTCTCAGGGAAGATGTAGTTTGAGTGTTGAGGAACAAGACTTTTGGGGGTATTCATGCCATTTCACCATGTGGGACCCATCTTTGAAATTTTGAAAAGTTGAAAAATGGATTAGAAAAAGAATTTTAGAAAAAGAATTTTTTAAAAAAGATGTTAGTTTTGTCCTATCAAAAATATTTTGGGTTAGAAATAACAATTTTCCAATATCTTTGACATCTAAAAGTTGCACTAATGTCCTCCCTAGAACAAAGTTGGAAAATGTCATTCTTGTTAGTATATGGATGAAAATTGTTTATTTACACCTCATCACCTTTCTCTTCTATTACCTTTCTCTTCTTTGACTTCAATCCATGGGTAATTAACATTTTCCCATTCATCATCTTTTTTTCCTCTCTTCTTCAATATCCCATCAATTTTATTTGTCATTCCTCATTCTTTGAAACTTCTATAATTTTTCCTCTCTTTTTAAATATCAAAACTTTAAATAAACAAAGGAGCTCTCTCATTTATAAGTATCTTCAATTATAAATATATATAAAAGAAATTTCACTACCAAAACAATCCATTTTTTTTAAAGTTATCTTGAGTTAGAGAAGTAATTTGAAAAGAATTCATATCCTCATTTTTTTTATATAGATATTCTCATTTGTCTAATTCTTATATTAATTTTGTCAACAACCAAACAAAATTCAAAACATCAAATTAAAGTTAAAGTCTCCAAATGTAAACTAGTTTGAACCAAAAAAAAAAAAAATTCATCGTACATATTTGTAATGCACAATGCACATTTTTTTCCCCTTCAAATAGTTATCCGGATTTAAAATTGTGACTCAAATTCTCAAAGTGTCTTTCTTTTTATGCATTAAACCCCAAACATATTATTTTTACACTCAATTACTAACGTATAACTCCGTTAAAACATTTAAGTCTTAAGATCCTTTAGTGGTTCAATTATTCTCCTTTTGTTTTTTTCCTTGTTATAACTTATATACCTTGACTGTAAGGGAAATTTTAGAGGATGGCCCATGAAGTAATTAGGGGATAAAAATGGTATTATGAAAAATATAGAAGTGTTAGGTCATATATTACAACAAAGAAAAAAAAAATCATTTTGGTCCCTAGGTTTTGAGTTTAATTTCTATTTGGTCCTTACGTTTTAAGATGTTGCATATTTAGTCCTTAAGTTTTGATTTTGGTTTCAATTTAGTCCCTAAATTTCAAAATTTTGCAATTTTGGCCTTGAGATTTGAGCGTTGTTTCAATTTGGTCCCTAGATTTCAAGGTTTTACATTTTTAACCTCAAACTTTTGTTAAAATTCACTTTCAATCATTGATATCAATGTCTATAAATTAATTTAAAATAATTATGAAGTGAAATTTTTAAATTTTATTTGAAAAGTGATGAAAAATAGTGAAACTTAGTTAATTATAATAAAGTTAATTATTTTAAATTTACAAAAATACATTAGCACTAAATATGAAAAATGAGTATTTAGTGAAAAATCAAGGTTAAAAATGTAAATCTTGAAATCTTTAGACCAAATTGAAATAAAATACAAATATGAAGGGTAAAATTGTAACATTTTAAAACCTAAGGACTAAATTGAAACTAAAGTCAAAACTTAAAAGACTAATTGTGTAATATTTTAAAGCTTAAGAACCAAATAGAAATTAAGTCCGAAACTTGGGACTAAAAAGATATTATTTCGGTAAGAATATTTAAAAAAAAATTCAGAAGGTATTAATGCAAATTTTTAAAATTTAGAGAATTCTCTAATTGATTTTTTAGGAAGCTATAAAAATTGCAGTTTAAAAAAATTAAAGGAAAAAGAAATGAAGAGATAAATTGTGGGGCTCACCATAATTGTGAGAAAACGGAAAGAGAAGTGGTGAGGCCCAGCGTAATTATGAGAAAATTGGAAATAAAATTGGTGGGCTCACCAAAATTTTGCGATTTCAAGAAAAAACATAGAGTTAGAAAGAAATAAATATAATTATTTACAATCACTCAAAATAAAATTTGAATAAATTATTTTAAAATAAATATAATTATTTGACAATCACTCAAAATAAAATTAGATAAAATTAGAAAGTTATGAGTGTCTTTAGTTTAAAGAATTTCTATCAAAAGTATTTAAATGAAAATAAATAACATTTATTTTTTTTAAATTAATCTAATTCAAAAGTGTTTAAATGAAAATAAATAACATTTATTTTTTTAAAATTAATCTAAACGAGGAGAAGAGGTTTGTTATTTGAATCATGGAAATGAGAAACGTATCTCTCAAAACATAAGTTTAGATTAGGGTTAATAACACATATAGCCTATTTTTATAGTCCCAATTACACTTAAGTCATAAACCCACCATTTATTTCATATTTATCATAACGGGCTGAGAAATTTCAGAAGAGTTCGACCCAATTGTCTAAACCACCCCTCACATATTTCCAATTTTTTCTTTATTTTTTATTTTTTTATTTTTTATTTATTAAAAAAGGAAGATGAACCATCGCTTATTTGGAATTTATTGCCTTCAAAATACTTTCCGAAATGGTCCTTTTTTTTTTTCAAAAACATCACAAAAGGAAACTGTGGTTCATCTTCCCTTTTTAATAAATAAAAAATACATCAAATCACTATACCTGAGGTTCAGGTGAGAGGAAGGATCTTTGGAAAAGGACGGGAAAGGAGCGACGGACTCAGTCCAACATTCTTTAAAGCAGTAAGCTTCTCCATTACATTTGCGTACATTTGAGACCCAACCCCTTTATAGTTTCTCTGTACAGACTTCACTGGTATGTTTTTGTTGTTCTGTTCTTGATTTTTAGTGTTCTTGTTTATATGTTGTATACTTGTGGTTGTTTGAGGGTATATTTCGGATTAGAACTTCAACAAATTTGTAGTCAATTAAACCCCTGAGTTCTGATTCAGACAATAGAGCCATCGATTATGACATGCACGACTTTTGTAAATTACAGAGTTGGTTTTTCAAAACCCATGCTATTTTGGTAGAATTTTGAAGGCTTTCTACGTTAGAATTTGAAAAATCAAGACTTCATAAATTTGATAGAAAATTGTTGGCTTTATACGAGAAGAAATTTTTGTAATATGGATTATATTAAATATAACAATGAATATTTGAAGGTTGAATGATGTGCACTTTCCATGTTTACTGCAAGTGTACTGGTCAAGTTATAATATAAGATGGTTAAGTTCCGAATATCGTTCCACTGAGGATTCAATTGTAAAGATTTAAGTTACTTAGCTATTCTAGAATTGAATCAATTTTATTTGAGGATTCAATCTTAAGTTGTGATTTTTGGAAAAACTAAAAAGGAATGCAAGTAAATGAGAAACAAGAGTCAAAAGAGTTCTAGGGTATTGAATCCTTATTTAATTCATTATGCACCATTCTAGGATTTATGGATTTTATTTCAATTCATACGCTTAAGTCTAGAAACATAAATCAAAGTTATTTTCTATAAAAAACAACATTTTCTCATGCAACCTAATTGATTAAAAATATCTTGAAACTAATATAATTACATGGCATTAGGAGTAGTCCTTAGCAATTTTCATTGTTAACCTAACTATTTTCATGATAGATTAACAACAATTCATTGTTATAGATATAGTTAGACATACAAGTATCTCAACCATACATCTAACTTTATATTCAAACATGGCCATTCAACAAGAATTTAAGCATAATAACAACGAAAAACATACTCATTACAACAAAAACATAAAGAGTCTACAATATCAACATAACTTTATAAACAATTCATCAATACCCTAAAACTAAAGAGCTTAGCCATTCATAGCGTTAGGCAACATGTTTACAAACAATTTAAGCATAGAACGAGAGTAAAGAAGGAAAACTCTACTGAAAAGAAGCTCTTGATTGAGAAGGAACTGCCAAGATGTCCTTAGTTTTCACATCAGGAACTCGAACGGCACCAAGACTCTTTCAGACTCGTTTCTCTCTTCCTTATAGCTAACTCACTCTTTGGGACTCTCTATTATATTTTCTCTGATTTCTCTTCTTCTTGTGTCTTTTGGTGTGTTAATTGTGTCCAGAGCTGCTGGAAACCCTCCAATTTATAGAGTTGGCCACCCAAAATTCTTTCAAAAAATGTAGATGTTCCAAATAAGGAAAATTGGCGCCGCTACGCTGTCCAACATTATATGGTGGCGCCGTCGCGCTGTGAAATGGTGCCACAGCATTGTGCGTCATAAAATTCTACCCTTCGGTGCCATGTTGCAACGCTGTGTCGGTGTTGCTATGCTGATGTTGAGTGATGCTCTTGGAAAAAAGCGTTGTGGCATTGCCGCAGCGCTGCCCTGTTTTTTGGCAATTTGGTGATTTTCTTCCCTTTTTCATTTGATTTTGGTTCGGTTTAGTTCTTTTCGCTTTCAATTCTAGTTTTCTTTGTAATGACCTGAAAATCACTAATAAACAAGTAAAATCTAATATAAACTCTTTTAATTTAAGAGAATAAAAAACACTATTTAAGTGCTTTTCACCACCAAAAACTTAGAGATTTGCTAGTCCCGAGCAAAGAGTAGAATCAAATAAAGAGAGGTTAAATGAAAAATGTGCTAATAACTCATGTCTCAGAGAATAGCATTGAAGAGCTTAAGTAGAAACATGGAAGCATACCTATATTGGTATAATTATTCACGGTCAAATCTTGCTATCTCCAATGTGTGTGTGTGCAAGCCTCATTTAATTCAAAATGTTAAAACTCAAATTGGGACTTAAGAGAGTTTCCTTAATTCTCCCCCTACACTAGCTCATGCACCAATTTTCAAGTATCCACACATTTCAAGTGAGTAATATGTCCACTAAGGTACCATTCAATCACATTTTTCATGGGCCCTAAACTTGCATTCTTTTACCTAGGGGCACTAGCTTTCACACATTCACTGCAGAGACTCGTACCTAGTCAATTCTCAAGCGTTCTTACTGATCACAGCAAAGACAACTCTTTTTACCCTCATCCATGCGTACTCATTCCAAGTTTAACATTTAAAAAGGATAGACATGTACAACTCATATATTTTATGTACACTTCTTTTTTTTTTTTCCTCAAAGACATGTATACTCTTTTCTTTTTTCCTTAGTCTAAGATTTCAAACCACCATCCATTTCAACTCTTTAACCGGTGGGGCCTTTTAGAGTGACAACCAAATACACCCAACTTAATCCTTTTTTCAATTAAATATTCTAAATTAAAGTAGCTAAGTGCTTAAGAATATGAGAGATTTTAAGAGGGACATAAATGAATTTGACTCAAGATAGTATTATTCTATTTCCAAAATAAGTCATCTATCATGCAAATTCGAATCTCATTATGGGCAATCAACATCAAAGCACACAACCATAAAAAAAACATTCCCATTAACTTTGAAAGTTCCAAAATTTTCAAGATCTTTTTGAAATTTCATTAATATGCATATGATCATTAAAACCTCACAAATGCATAGCAGGATAAGCAAACACACAAAAGTACGAGTGACACCTCCCATCCCAAACTTAGAATCATACATTGTCCTCAATGCATAAAAGCGTCGAACAAGGAAAGAACAAGCTTGGGAGCAAGCGAGAAACCACCAAACAGGCTTGGTGTAAGGAGTACTTTTTGTGATGAACCAAGATCCTAAAAAATAAGAAAGCATATGAGTGACTCTCTTATTGAAAATAAACAGAAAAATAAAGAAAGTAATAAAATTAGGTTGCCTCCCAATAAGTACTTACTTTAAGGTCTATTAGTTGGACCGAACTAATGGATCATTCAATGAAAGCAAGGTTCTCAATTCAGTGTTCTTCATCACCGATATAGTGCTTCAAATGTTGACCATTTGCTTTGAAGGTTGTTCCATCATTGCTTTGCAACTTTACGGCTCCATGTGGGGACACCTTCACAATGACAAAGGGTCCCGACCATCGTGTTTTAAGCTTACCTAGAAACAAACGTAAATATGAGTTGAAAAGTAATACTCTTTGTCCAGGAAGAAAGGTCCATGGGGTGATCTTCTTGTCATGCCATCTAGAAGTGCGCTCTTTGTAAAGTTTGGCATTCTCATAAGCTTGAGTGCAGAACTCCTCTATCTCATTGATTTCTAAAAGGTGTTTCTGATCGGCCTTCTCAAAGTCCATGTTCAGCTTCTTGATGGCCCAATAAGCTCTATGCTCGAGCTCCACAAGTAAGTAACAAGCTTTTCCAAACACCAAACTGTACGGTGAAGTACCTATTGGGGTTTTTGATAAGTACTTGAAAAGTGCTTTCTATTCTCTCAAATTAAGGGAGTTTATATTAGATTTCACTTGTTTGCCAATAGTTTTCAAGTTAAAATGAGGAAAATTAGAAGAAAATACCAAAGATCAAAACTGAGCAAGAATACGGTGAAAACAAGAAGAAAAACTCAAAGTTGCCACAATTGAGGCAGCGCCATGACTGTGTTCTGCATCTTTGCTCTCGGGTTTTAGCGCCGCGGCGCTTTCTTTCCTTAAATGGCAGCGTTGCGGCGCTAGTTTCTTTATTTGGAAAAAAAATGTATTTTTGGAAAGTTTTCTTGGGCGAAATACTCTATAAATTTGGGGGTTTCCAGCAGCCCTAATCATCAATCAGAGCACGAAATTACAGACCAAAAGAGTCACAAGAAGGAGAGAATTAACTGAGAGTTCATAAAAAAGTTCAAAGAGTGAGTTAGTTCAAGGAAGAGAAAAAGAGTTCGGGATAGTCGTGGTGTCATTCGAATTCCGACGTGAGAGCCAAGGAGATCGTGACGGTGCTACCTCAATCAAGAGCCTCTTTTCAGTAGAGTTTCCCTTTCTTTACACTCTTTCTTTATTTATTTTGCTTAAACATGTTGCTTCAAGCTATGAGTGGCTAAACTCTTTAGTTTTAGGGTTTTGATGAATTGTTTATGAACTTATGTTGATCTTATAGACTTTCATGGTTTTGTTGGAATTATTATGCTTTTTATTGTCATTGTGTTTAATTCTTGTCGGTTGGCAATCTTCACATGTTAGGTTAGATGTATGATTGAGAGATTGTATGTTTAATTTGGTCCAGAACAATGAATTGTTGTTACTCTATCACGAGAGTAGTTAAGTTGACAATAAAAGTTGCTAAAGACTATTCTTAATGCCATGTAATTTGTATTCGTTTCAAGAGATTAGTAATTAATTGAATTGCATGAGAAAGAGTTGTTTTTGAGAGAAAATAACTTGAAATTAAGTTTCTAGACTTAGGCATATGAATGACAATAAAATCCATGAAATCTATAATATTGCATGATGAAGTAAACAAGGACTCATTACCCTAGAACTCTCTTTGACTCTTGTGTTTCTCATTTTATTACTTTCCTTATTTGGTTTATATTTTCTTTAACCCACAATGTTAATTCCAATCCTCAAATACAATTGATTCAACTCTAGAATAGCTAAGTAACTTAAACCTTCACAACTGGATCTCCAATGGAACGATATTCGGACTTCACCGTATATTATAACTTGACCCGTACACTTGCAGTTAACAGTTAAAGTGCGCATTAGTTTTGATAGCTATACGGTAGGCCCACAGTGCATCATCGAGCTTAAGGGCCTAGTCTTCCTATTGATCTTGACGGTCTTTTCCAAAATCTGCTTGATTTCCCTATTAGATAACTTAACAAGACCATTAGTTTGAGTATGATAAGTTGTAGCAATTTTGTGATTAACACTATATTTTTGCATCATGGATTCAAATAATTTATTACATGAGAGCCCTCATCACTAATAATGACTCTAGGTGTGCCAAAACATGTGAGAATATTCTTATGCAAGAATTTTAAAACAATGTAAGCATCATTGGTCCTAGTAGCTATAGCTTCTACCCACTTAGATATATAATCAACTGCAATTAGAATATATAGCCAGCCATCAGAAGACATAGGAAAAGGCCTCATAAAGTTAATACCCCAGACATCAAAGAGCTCCACCTCCAAGATAGGTTTCATGGGAAGCTCATGTTGTCTAGAAATATTGCCAGTACGTTGACATCTATCACATGTTTTGACAAAGGTATAACAGTCCTTAAAAAGAGAGGGTTAATAAAAACTTGACTAAAGTACCTTAGATGTAGTTCTAGTGGGTCCATAGTGACCTCCATAGGGGGAGGCATGAAATGAATTTAAAATACTTACCACTTCTTCTTGAGGCACACACTTCCTTATCATACTATCAGCACAAACCTTGTAAAGAAGTGGGTCCTCCCAATGGTAAGACTTAACATTATGCAGAAGTTTCTTTCTATGTTGAGTGTTCATGTTAGTTGGTAAATGTCCTCCTACAAGATAGTTAACTGTGTTAGCAAACCAAGGTAAATTATCTTTTACCTGATATAGTTCATCAGGGAGCATCTCAACACTGGAGAAACATGAGTTGACATCCCTATTCTCAATCCTAAACAGGTGGTCTACAACCACATTTTCATATCCATTTCTGTCTTTAATTTCTAAATCAAATTCCTCCAATAATAAGATCCATCTCATTAGCATAGGTTTGGAATCCGTTTTATCAAACAAATACTTCAAAGCAGCATGGTCAGTATGCACTACTATTTTAGAGCCAAGCAAGCATGATCTAAATTTATCAAGGGCAAACGCAACAGCTAGTAGCTCTTTTTCAATAGTAGTGTATTTTTGTTGAGTGCTATCAAGAGTCCTACTAGCATAGTAAATTGCCCTAAACATGTTATCTTTACGTTTGCCCAAAACAACTCTTAAAGTATAGTCACTAGCATCACACATGATTTTAAAAGACTGACTCCATTTAGGTACAATGATAATAGGTGCAGAAATCAATTTTTCTTTCAAAGTATTAAAAGTTAGCAGACATGCATCATTAAACACAAATTTAGCTTCCTTTTCTAACAAGTTACTCAAGAGTTTTGTAATTTTAGAAAAATCTTTAATAAATCTCCTGTAAAACCCTGCTTGCCCTATAAAGCTCTTGACTCCATCCACATTAGTGGGAGGTGGTAATTGTTCAATGGCTGTGATTTTAGCCCTATCCACCTCCAATCCTCCTTGCCAGACTTTGTGTCCAAGAACGATGCCCTTCTTGACCATGAAATGACACTTTTACCAATTCAACACAAGGTTAGCATCTTGGCACCACTGCAAGACACGAGCGAGATTAGCAAGACAAGAATCAAATGAAAACCCAAATACAGAAAAATCATCAATGAAAACCTCCATTATGTCTTCAATGAGCCCCTGAAAAATAGACATCATACAACGTTGGAAAGTAGCAGGGGCAATAGACAAACCAAAAGGAATTCTCCTAAAAGCAAATGTCCCATAGGCACAAGTAAATGTGGTCTTTTCTTGATCCTTAGGAGTAACGACAATTTGATTGTATCCAGAATATTCGTTTAGGAAGCAATAATGAGAATAACCTGCAAGTCTATCAAGCATTTGATCTACAAAAGAAAGAGGAAAATGATCTTTTTTAGTAGCCTTATTCAACTTCCTATAACCAATGTATACCTGCCATCCTATCACAGTTTTAGGGGCGATCAACTCATCTTTTTCATTTTTAACAACAATCATACCACTTTTCTTGGGTACTACTTGAACAGGACTTACCCATGAACTGTCAGATGTGACATAAATGATTCCTGCATTTAAAAGCTTGAGCACTTCTTTCTTGACTACCTCCTTCAAGGCGGGATTAAGTCTTCTTTGGTGTTCCACTGAAGGGTTAAAGGTATCTTCCATCAAAATTCTATGCATACAGACTGATTGACTAATACCTTTAAGATCCTCAATAGACCAACCAATGGCGGACTTATGCTCTCTTAACACTCAACAATTTTTTCTTCTTTCACAGGATTTAAATAAAAAGATATGATAATAGGGAAAGAAGATAAATCATCTAAGAATGCATATTTTAAGTGAGGAGGCAACACCTTTAATTCAAGAGCAAGTTTCTCAACATTATTTATAACATGCAAAGGAGTTAAAGGCATTGGTTTATACATTTTAGTGCATATTAGCATGTTATGTAACCACTTAGCATACAAATCAATTTCATTAAATATAGTGTCCACATTCTCAAAATAAAAATCTATCATGCTTTGTTTTAAATGATCAGTTGCCAACATAACCTCAACATGCTCAGAAATAGCATGACAAGTACTACCCTCATTACGATGACTTAAGGACTTATAAATATTAAAGACAACATTCTCATCATTTACCCTTAGAGTCAACTTCCCTTGTTGGACATCAATGATGGCCTTCCCAATTGCTAGGAGTGATAGGAATCTTAGAGTCCTCCTCCATGTCCAAAACTACAAAATCTGCATGGAAGATAGATTTCAACTTTAACTAACACATCCTCAACAATACCTCTAGGATAAGCCTAGGATCTATCAGCTAGTTGCAAGGTGTTAGTGGTAGGTTGCACTTCTCCAATGTCAAGCTTCCTATAGACAAATAAAAGCATTAAGTTAATAGAATCACCAAGATTACTAGTAACATATTTTAAAGACCCAATAGTGCAAGGTATAGTAAAACTCCCAAGATCTTTCTATTTTTGTGGTAGCTTCTTTTGCAAGACAACACTGCATTCTTCAGTCATGCTAATCATCTCATATTGCCCAAACTTTTTCTTTTTAGACAAGACATCTTTCATAAATTGAGCATAGTTGGGCATTTGCTCTAAACCCTCAGCAAAGGGAATATTAATGTGAAACTTCTTAAATAATTCCAAGAATTTAGCAAATTGGGAGTCTATTTCTTTCTTTTTAAAATGTTGAGGAAAGGGCAAGTATTAGGTACAAAAGATAGAGGGTTAGATGACTTACTTGTAGATGCCGACTTCTTTACCTTTTCCTCTTTTTCTAAGACCTCCTTGGGTTCATCTACTATGGTAGGCTTTTAGATGGTCTCATCTACCTCTTGCTCTTCATCCTCATCATCAAACAAAGTAGTGGACAACTTTTTCCCACATTACGATGGTAATGAGTTAGAAGTTGTTGTTGTTGGTGGCCTCTATAATGTCCTCTATCAACATAATTGGTCGTCTTATTATCTCCTTTTTCCAACTCCTTTTGTGTAGACATCTCTGATGCCAATGCGGCAAGGGATTCTATGGATGGTGGACTTACTTGAGCTTGCCCTCCTGTAGTCATTTAGAAAGAGCATTAGTAAGGGAAGCTATTTGAGCTTTAAGAGAGTTTACCTAATCCACCTCATACAATCTGACTGCTTTTGGGATGATTGGAGAAGATCAATTGTAAGATGTAGTGGCCAATTGTAAGATGTAGTGGCCAAATGTAAGATCACATGGCCAATTGTAAGATGTAGTGGCCAAATCTTCTAGTATGGTATAGGCCTCTTGAGCATTCTTGGAGAAAATCGAACCTCCGACGTTAGCATCTAGAATGGATTTGGTTGAACTTGACAATCCATTGTAGAAGAGTTGAATTTGCAACCAATCCGGGTAGCCATGTTAAGGGCACCTTCTCAAGAGATCCTTATACCTTTCCCAAGTCTCATATAGTTGTTCATCCTCAAGTTGGCGGAATGTTTCTATCTCTGTTCTTAGCCTTTGAGATTTAGTCGGTGGAAAGTATTTGTTCAGGAAAGCTTGAGCTAATATCTCCCATGTAGTGATACGATCCGGAGGTATGGTTTCCAACCAATCTTTTGCTTGGTCCTGTAAAGAGAAAGGAAAAGATCTTAGTTTAATAGCATCGTTAAAGACATCATTCATCTTTACCATTCCGCATATTTCTAAGAAAGACCGTAAGTGCTTATGAGGATCTTCATTTGTTCTTCTTCTAAAGGCTAGCTCTCTAGCAATTTGAATCAACCCCAGTTTTAACTCAAAGTTGTTGACGTTGATGGGCACATTCATATCCCATGTAGTGATACGATCTGGAGGTATGGTTTCCAATCAATCTTTTGCTCGGTCTTGTAAATAGAAAGGAAAAGATCTTAGTTTAATACCATCATTAGAGACATCATTCATCTTTACCGTTTCGCATATTTCTAAGAAAGACCGTAAGTGCTTATGAAGATCTTCATTTGTTCTTCCTCTAAAGGCTAGCTCTCTAGCCATTTGAATCAACCCCATATAACATTCTAGGGTTCATGGATTTTATTGCAATTCATATACTTAAGTCTAGAAACATAAATCAAAGTTATTTTCTATAAAAAACAACCTGATTGATTACTAATATCTTGAAACCAATATAAATTACATGGCATTAGGAGTAGTCTTTAGTAACTTTTATTGTTAACCTAACTATTTTCATGATAGATTAATAACAATTCATTGTTATAAATCTAGGTCGACATACAATTATCTCAACCATACATCTAACATTATATTCAAACATGGCCATTCAACAAGAATTTAAGCACAATTACAATGAAAAACATACTCATTACAACAAAACCATAAAGAGTCTACAATATCAACGTAACTTTATAAACAATTCATCAATACCCTAAAACTAAAGTGTTTAGCCATTCATAGCTTTAGGCAACATGTTCACAAACAATTTAAGGATAGAAAGAGTGTAAAGAAGGAAAACTCTACTGAAAAGAAGCTCTTAATTGAGGAGGAACCTTAGTCTTCACATTGGGAACTCAAATGGCACCAAGACTCTCTCAAACTTTTTTCTCTCTTCCTTGCAGCTAACTCACTCTTTGGGACACTATTGTATTTTCTCTGATTTCTCTTCTTCTTATGTCTCTTGGTATGTTTATCGTGTTTAGGGTTGCTAGAAACTCTCTAATTTATAGAGTTGGCCTCCCAAATTTCTTTCAAAAAATGCAGATTTTTCAAATAAGGAAAACTGGTGCCATCGCGTTGGTCAATGGCGCCGCTACGCTGACCGACATTTTATAGTGGCGCCGTCACATTGTGAGATGGTACCACAGCGTTGTGCATCATAAAATCATACCCTCGGCGCCGTGCCGCAACATCGCATCGGTGTTGCTACGCTGAAGTTTAGTGATGCTCTTAGGAAAAAGCCTCGTGGCATGTCGAGCTGACGTCACGGCGCTACCCTGTTTTTTGGCAGTTTGGTGATTCCTTCTCTTTTTCACTTGATTTTGGCGTGGTTTAGTTTTCTTTTGCTTTCGATTCTAGTTTTATTTGTAATAAGCTAAAAACCCTAATAAACAAGTGAAATCTAATATAAATTCTCTTAATTTAAGAGAATAAAAAGCATTTTTGAAGCGCTTTTCATTGAACAAGTACATTTTCATCTATAATATATGTATATTACATATACTAATGTGTGTATGTTATATGTGTTAGGTTTTATGCCCTAAACTCGTAGATTGTAAATGTAATAATTTGACCGTAATTACGTCATTAATAAAGAGTTATTGATATGTTACTTCAATAAGCGTTATTGATTGTTTTTGTTTGTTTTGTCTTAATAACCCTAAATCCAATAAACTAACATCCTAGGTTGTTTTATGAATCTTGACCTGCATGTGGGGACATATGAAGATCAATGTTCAAGATACAGTCTAAAGGGTCTATAGTATAGGGAAAACACTAGGCACCTTATCCTGGTGACACTATGGATACGACCCACTTTGTATTTGATACAAACGCAATGATCTAACGCGTTCGTGTAGGTAACATGCAATTGGGGGTATCCTATGCAACAAGTTTGCATAAGATCGGACTACGAAATAGTAATCACTAGATGTAACTCTGTTGACTAGTTAGGTTTTAATTTCAATAGGATGACCTACGCAACTTAGTTGTAATCCTAAGTATATTATGAATTCCTGTCCACGAGGGATTGTTCTTTAATTTGTATGGGTGAGAGTGTCGTTTGCTGCCTCAATATGCCTACCATCTTAGGGGCAAGACCAAGCGGGGAGTTGGTGGCATAATTATACAAGATGAAATTCACTCATTCCCATTTTTAAGGTAAGTAGATAAGTGTTCCCTTAAGTGGTGTCTCCAAGACTTGAACAAAGGGCCCTACCCTCCTTGGCCCGAGAGGGGTTTCTGTTTAATGGTTGGACCATAAACATGTTGTTCATTAGAGGAGCACTAGTACTTAAGGATTTGACCTAGTTGGTATTACAAACACTTGTAAAGGACTAATTTGCTATTATTGGTCTATATCCACAGACACAAAAATACATCTGCAGTGAGAAGAGTACAGTTGTGGGTCTTTAGTAGAGTGTATCCACAGTTAACGAATATTGATTAATGTAGTTAATGAGTTTAGCCAATTAATCTCATATCAGTGGAGCTTTTGATCTATAGGTCCACAAGGTCTCGTTGGAAGAAAAATTTGAAATGTTCAAATTTATAAGGGAAAATATTAATTGTATTGGTTACAATTAATTGCATGATTTATTATAAACTTTATTTGAATGTGATTCAAATTATAACTTTATGATATGAATAATTAATTTATTTGGATATAATTCATATAATTAATTATTTATTTGGATAAAATTCATATAAATAAATAGAGTGAGAATTAATTAATTAATTTGAATTGGATTCAAATAATTAATTATTTAATTTGGATGAGATCCAAATTAAAGATCCTAAAGAAAATAAATAGAGGGAGAATTAATTAATTGATTTGAATTGGACTCAAATAATTAATTATTTGATTTGGATAAGATCCAAATCAAAGATTTTGTAGAAAATAAATATTTAAATAAGATTTAAATATTTTAAACTATTTAATATGAGATATTATTTGGGTAGATATTTATTAATATTGAATATTATTAAATATTTTATTTAAAATATCTATAAAGTGATTATTCTAATAGGATTAGGAGTAACCCATAGAGTTATATAAATAGGGCCCTTGAGAGCCTTCAAAGAACACACTCTCTAAGAGAATAGTCTCTACCATTACTCTAAAAAACTTCTTCTACTAACTTTTCTAATTTTCTTAGAAAAATTCTAAGAAAATTCTTCTTCCCATTCTTTCAATTTCAAAGAAGTGGTTTCCACAAACCAGATCCTTGTCAGAGTCATAATGAGGAAGATCTCTTGGAAAAGGAAGACTACAAGAAGAAGACTATCGGTTCGAGATTTATAGATTGACAAAGGTATGATGCTTAACTTTTTCTTTACTTTTTATATTTTTAATTCTTTTAATAAATCAAATAATGCGATCACACACTTTTGCCGGGATTTAATTCCTTTCAATTGGTAACAGAGCCAATCTTTGATTCTTGATTTGAATTAAAAATCTTTTATGGTGAGTGATTTAATTGTTCATATATGAGATATGTGAAGATTTGCAAAATTGATTGTTTAGGCATATTTGGGCATTAGATTTTTAAGTTTTGAGTAGATCAATTGTAAAACCCTCAAGGGTTAGGGTTTGCTTGTAATTTTTTTTGATCTAAAAGTGCTGTAAATTCTTGAAAAAACGTTGGTTTCCCCGAAATATTTAGATTTAGAAAATCTGGAATTTTTTCAAATCTGGAAATTCTGCTGTGCATCATATTTTGTAAGTCATCAAAGCATTGGGCAGATTTCATCAAAGCATGTGCAGCTGAAATATCATAGGATTAAATTTAGGTATTTCAAACCCTAAATTTTGATGGCCAATGAAGAAATTGAAGACCAAGATATGTCTTGAAAAGTCAAATTATTGTAATTTTGATTGTTTTTTCTTTAATTTCTACGATATGCCAAATATGTCGGTCAATTTTGTTTTATTTAATTTAATTACGCATGTGATGTTTTTTTATTAAATTGAATCTTACATAAAGTATGCCATTTAGATTAAAATCCCACCATAGGTTAAGCATGTTCATGCATCTTAGTATATTATAATATATGGTTTTAATGCATGATAAAATTTTATGAGTTATTTAATGTATGTTGATATATTAAATATATGAAATTGGAAAAGTATGATGTATAACATTCATTAATTAAATATAAATAATTATATTTATTAATGTTTTGTTAATGTATGATTGATTTTCATGATTTATTTAATATAAGTGTTATATTTTAAATGAAAATCAATTTGCATTGAGCATGATACATCCATAGAATAATATAATTGTTATATTATATCATGAAATGCATGTAATATGGTTGGTTAATTAATTAGAATTTGATTATTAATTAATTAAACCATAGAAAATATGTTATAGGCCTAATCATTAAAATTCATAATAATAATAAAATTTATGATTAGTAACCGTCAACCAATAATTAAAAATTGCATGCAAATATAACATCTTAGGAAATTGGTTTTAAATTGTTTAAAATTAATTTAGACCTAAGATCAGATTAACTCTAATAAGATTAGAATTTTGTCTTACTTTATTTTAAAATAGTTTTAAAATATGACTAGGTAGGACAAATAGGATTTTAGGTTATAAGGGAACTCTACCACTTTAGTTATGTCAAGATTGGGGGTATTTAAGTTGACGGTTTACGGAACACCTCTTGGGAACTGAATTGGAACCTGAGTTGAATTAACCTAAGGTCTATTAGTATGCATTGTCACTAGGTTAATTAAATGATTTAATTCACCTAGAACATTAGTGTAAAGACCTTTTATAAGAGTTATAAGGTAGGACATTTTAGTGGGAGGAACATTATAAAACAAGATGTTTATATCAAGTTTTGTTCCTACGTCCTTGATTATTCACATTGTGAGATCCATACTCAACTTCATGTCACCCTGGGAGTGGACTCCCTTCAAAAAGTGTTTGCATGGTTCAATAACAAGTTGAATGGGAAAATGTCTATAGTAAGTGGGAGCGGGATGCGTGTCAACGTATCCCTCGATCTCCAACCCTAAGTCGCACCGTAAAATTCTTATGATCCGCCTGCGTGTTATCCTAGAGCAACCATCCTTTCGTAGGACCGGATCATAGGCTTCGAAACACTGCAAACTCCTGAAAAGGATAGGTTCACTTAGGTTAATTACCAACAATTGTGTTTCCTAACGGTAGCTTGTTAGTGGGTACCTTTGGGATCTCAAAGCGGGAGCGTTACACTTACAAGGATGAGTTAAGAGTTAACAAATCCTTGACCAAACAACAGTGTCAAATGTCTATAGGAATATGAGTTATTCAGGCATTAGAGTTAGCTGAGAATTGTCTCATTTCAAAGGAGAAGTAACTAATCACCCTTCGGTGGCTGTTGCTCTTAACCTATGAAGCATTGTTGCAAAAACTAAATCAATAGTTTATTAAGATTTCTTTGATTGCTTGTTTCTGCTGAATTGATTGGATTACTTGCAATTTTGTTTGCTTGTGTAATGGGTTAAGGCAAATATAACTAAAACGGTTAATTGTTTATAATTCAACATGTATTCCTCAATCATTGCACTGCTTAAAAATGAAAAACTAACCGGTGAAAACTACGCAACATGAAAATCTAACTTGTATACGATTCTGGTTACAGATGATCTACGGTTTGTCTTAATGAAGGAGTGTCCTCCTATCTCTGCTCGTAATGCATCCCAATCTGTTAGGGATGCATTCGACGTTGGACAAAGGCCAATGACAACGCCCGAGTCCATATCTTGGCAAGCTTTTTTGACATACTAACAAGAAATATGAGCCCATGCATGACAAATCATGGAGTCTCTCCAAGAAATGTTTGGACAACCGTTCTCACAGATCTGGCACGAGACCCTCAAGTACGTTTATAATGCATGTATGAATGAAGGCTAATCGATGAGAGAACATGTTCTCGACCTAATCGTCCAATTCAACATTGCTGAAACGAACGATGTGGTCATTGACGAGCAGAGTCAGATGTCTTTTATTCTAGAATCTCTTCTGAAGAGTTTCTCCAATTTCGCAACAATGCGGTTATGAATAAAATCGTGTACACCATGACAACCCTCCTGAATGAGTTATAGACTTATCAATCTCTTATGAAAAATAAGGGACTGATCGATGAAGAGGCAAATGTTGTCCATTTCATGAAGTTCCACAAGGGTTCATCCTCTGAAACTAAGTCTATTCTCTCATCTTCTAATTCTAAGAAGATCTAGAAAAAGAAAAGAGGAAAGGAGAAAGCTCCCATTGTTGGGAAAAACAAGAGTTAAGATCAACTAAAGCAAAACACTTTTAAATCATAACATAATTCTGAAACACTTGAAAATTCAAGGAGTATAAGACAGAAGTTGAAAACCTATTAGGTAAAACAATTAAAACACTTCGATCTGATCGAGGTGAATATAGATTTAAGGTTCTAGGACTATTTGTAGAACATGGAGCCCAATCCCAACTCTCAGTACTTGGTATATCTCAGTAGAACGGTGTATCAGAAAGAAGAAATAGAACTTTGTTAGACATGGTTCGTTCTATAATGAGCTATGCTCAATTGCCTAGCTCGTTTTGGGCGTATGCAGTAGAGACTGCAATTCATATCTTGAACAATGTTCCTTTGAAGAGTATTTCTGAAACGCCTTTCGAGTTATGGAGGGGACGTAAACCTAGTTTGTGCTACTTCAGAATCTGGGGTTGTCTTGCACATGTGCTAGTGACAAATTCTACGAAATTGGAAACTCGTTCAAGATTATGCCTATTTGTTGGCTACCCTAAGGGAACGAGAGATGGTCTCTTCTTCGACCCACATGAAAACAAAGAGTTTGTATTGACAAACGCTACATTCTTAGCAGAAGACCACATGAGAGATCATAAACCTCGAAGCAAAATGGTATTAAATGAAGCTACTGAAGAGTCAACAAGAGTTGTTGATGAGATTGGTCCTTCATCAGGAGTTAATGAAGGAGCCAGTACTTCTGATCAGTCTCGTCCTTCTCAATTGTTGGGAATGCCTCGACACATAGTAGGAGGATTGTATCATAACCTAGCCGTTACTTGGGTTTAATTGAAACTCAGGTCGTCGTGCCAGACGATGGTGTTGAGGATCTATTGTCCTATAAACAGGCAATGCATGATGTAGACAAGTACCAATGGATCAAAGCCATGGATCTTGAAATAGAGTCTATGTACTTCAATTCAGTGTGGTAACTTGTAGATCCACCTGAAGGGGTTAAACCCATAGTGTGTAAATGGATCTATAAACGAAAGAGAGATGTAGTTGGGGAGGTACAGACCTTTAAAGCTAGACTTATAGCAAAGGGTTACACCCAAAGGGAAGGGGTTGACTATGAGGAAACTTTTTCCCCTGTTGCTATACTTAAGTCTATAAGAATTCTCTTATCCATAGCCTCACATTATGACTATGAATTTTGGCAAATAAATGTCAAGACTGCTTTTCTGAATGGCAATCTTGAAGAGAGTATCTTCATGTCTCAACCCAAGGGGTTCATAGCCCAAGGTCAAGAGCAAAAAGTTTCCAAGCTAAATCGATCCATTTATGGGTTGAAACAAGCATCCAGATCTTGGAATATTAGGTCTGATACTGCGATCAAATCTTTTGGTTTTGAACAAAATGTTGATGAGCCTTGTGTATACAAGAAAATCATCAAAAGTAAAGTAGCTTTCTTAGTACTTTATGTGGACGACATACTACTCATTGAAATGATGTAGGATATCTTACTCATTGAAATGATGTAGGATATCTTACTGATGTTAAAAATTGACTGGCAGCCTAATTCCAAATGAAAGATTTGAGAGAGGCGCGGTATGTACTTGGGATCCAAATCATTACAGATCACAAGAACAGAACATTAGCCCTGTCTCAAGCAACTTATATCGACAAAATGTTGACTTGATATTCGATGCAGAACTTTAAGAAGGGTTTATTGTCTTTCAGGCACGGGGTTCATTTGCCTAAGAAATAGTGTCCTATGATACCTAAAAAAATTGAGGATATGAGACGTATTCCCTATGCCTCAACTGTGGGCAGTTTAATGTATGCTTTGCTCTGCAATAGGCCAGACATTTGTTATACAATGGGAATAGTTAGTAGGTACCAGTCAAATCCAGGGTTAGACCACTAGACTGCGGTTAAGAACATCCTCAAGTATCTTAGGAGAACGAGATGTTGGCTTTTTGGCCCTTAATCTCAAATTAATTAATCTTAATGGATTGATTAATTAGTATTTTGATGATAACAAACCTGATTTTATTTATTAACTATTTAAGTGTTTTGAAGTGTCTATTGTGTGGAGCTTGGAACAATGGTTTCAATGCAATTTGAATCACTCAAATCGGAGTTCAAATGAAGAAAATATGATCGAAACAAGCTTAATGAAAAAATTCCGAACTGATGACATGACAGATTTTTTTAATCAAAGTGGACAAAATGAAGGTGCCACTTGGAGCAACAGAGAAGTGACAATTGATGGGTATTTTATTTTTGAATTGATGTTAAAAAGAAAATGATTTTAAAAAGAAAATGAATTTAAAAAGAAGATGAATTTAATATTATTATATATGTTTGTGTCTAACGGCTAGTTGCTTTTTAAAAAAGATTAATTTAATATTATTATATATTTGTGTCTAACTGGCTAGTTAAGTTTAAATCTCCACCATTCAATTTTCTTTTACAAAGATCTAATTGTCCAAATTAATTTGGTTTTCACCCATTTTCATTTCTTTTTAAACACTTCATCTTCTTTAAAAAGTTTTCTCAACTTTTACAACTTTACAATCCTCACAAATTGAAAAAGGTCACCATTGTTGCTCTCTCTCCAAGCTTTCAAATTTCTTTCTTTTCATCTTATCCTAGAGAGATACTTTCATTGTATTGTGAGAATTGAGTATTGTGAGTTCAAATTTGTACATCTACTCTTTTTAGAGAGTTTTAGTGTGTGATTTAAAACTTCAAGAATATTGTAACGGTGAGATCCTAACCCGTGGAAAGGATCGGGTTTGCTCTTGAACCCGAAAAAAGGAGCAAGGTCGTGGTTCGGCTCTCATCCGTGGAAAAAGTCAAAGGAGATTTTTTAATCAAAATCCCAAGAGGCGCTTGGGAAATTGGATATAGGTCGAGTTTGACAGAACCACTATAAAAATCACGGTGTCTTCTTCTCCAACTCTTTCTCAATTAATTTTGCATTCAATTTTTAGTAGTATGTTATAAATTACTATCCTTCTTAGTTGAGATTGATTGAATCCTGTGTTTTATATATTTTTATCAATCTTGATATTTAGCATCAATTAAGGTTTTTATTAATTTAATTCAAAAATTAATTCAATTTGTTTAATTTGAGCATATTTAGGAATAAGTTTAATTAAACCCTATTCACCCCTCTTTAGGGTTGCCATACCGGTCCAACACGAGAGACTACAAGCTAGTTGTATGGAGCTAAGGGTTTGATCCTTACGGGATACACCGACTCTGATTTTTAAACTGATAAGAATTTTAGGAAATCCATGTCAGGATCAGTGTTCACCTTAAACGGAGGAGCTATAGTATGGCGTAGCATCAAGCAAGGATACATTGCAGACTCTACCATGGAGGTTGAGTATGTAGCTGCTTGTGAAGCAACAAAGGAAGTGGTCTGGCTCAGAAAGTTCTTAAATTATTTGGAAATCGTTCCAAACATAGAATTGCCCATCATGTTATACTGTAACAACAGTGGGGCAGTAGCCAACTCTAAAGTGCCTCGCAGCCACAAACGAGGAAAGCATATTGAGAGGAAGTATCATCTGAGACAGTAGATTGTGCAACAAGGAGATGTGATCGTCATAAATATCGCTTCATACCATAATATTGCTAATCCATTTACAAAAGCTCTCTCAAAATGTTCGAGGGTCATCTAGAAATTCTAGGTCTGCGAGATATATACATTGTGAAATCTAGGGCAAGTGGGAGATGCATAATGGGTATATGGATGCCCTAGTTTATTGTATGTACATACTTACTATTCCCACTTCTCTTTATGTACAACCTACTACAGTTTTAGCTCAAGTGTCAATTTGTTGGGTTTTATGCCCTAAAACTCGTAGATTGTAAATGTAATAATTTGACAGTAACTAGATCATTAATAAAGAGCTATTGGTGTGTTACTTCAATAAGCGTTATTGATTGTTTTTGTTTGTTTTGTCTTAATAATCCTAAATCCAATAAACTAACATCCTAGGTTGTTTTATGAATCTTGAACTGTATGTGAGAACATATGAAGATCAATGTTTAAGATACAATCTAAAGGGTCTATAGTATAAGGATAAGGCTAGGTACCTTATCCTGGTGACACTATGGATACGGCTCACTTTGTATTTGATACAAACGCAATGATCTAATGCGTTCGTGTAGATGACATGCGATTGGGGGTATCCTATGCAACGAGTTTGCATAAGACCGGACCACGAAATAGTAATCACTAGATGTAACTCCGTCGACTAGTTAGGTTTCAATTTCAATATGATGACCTACGCAACTTAATCATAATCCTGAGTATATTATGAACTCCTGTCCACGAGAGATTGTCCTTTGATTTGTACGGGTGAGAGTGGCCGTTTGCCAACTCAATGTGCCTACCATTTTAGGGACAAGACCAAGTGGGGAGTTGGAGACGTAATTATACAAGATGAAACTCACTCATTCCCATTTTTAAGGTTCGTAGATAAGTGTTCCCTTTAGTGGTATCTTCAGGACTTGAACAAAGGGCCCTACCCTCTCACTGGCTCGAGATGGGTTTCTGTTTAATGGTTAGACTATAAACAGGTTGTTCATTAGAGGAGTACTGGTACTTAAGGATTTAAACCCAGGGGTAAACGATAATTTGACCCAGCTGGTGTTACGAACACTTGTGAAGAACTAATTTGCTATTATTGGTCTATATTCATGGACATGAAAATACATTTGCATAGAGAATAGTGTAGTTGTGGGTCTTTAGTGGAGTGTACCCATAGACAACGAATATTGATTAATGTGGTCAATGAGTTTAGCTGATTAATCTCATATTGTTGGAACTTCTAATCTGTAGGTCCATAAGGTCCCCTTGCTAGCTCACTACGGACCAACAAGGATCAACTATGTTGAAAATTTTTTTTGAAATGTTTAAATTTATGAGGGAAAATATTAATTGTATTGGATACAATTAATTGCATGATTTATTGTAAATTTTATTTGAATCTGATTCAAAATACAACTTTATAATATGAAGAATTAATTTATTTGAATATGTTTCAAATAATTAATTATTTATTTGGATAAAATCCATATAAATAAATACAGGGAGAATTAATTAATTAATTTGAATTGGATTCAAATAATTAATTATTTAATTTGGATGAGATCCAAATTAAAAATTCTGAAGAAAATAAATAGAGGGAGAATTAATTAATTGATTTGAATTGAATTCAAATAATTAATTATTTAATTTAGATAAGATCCAAATCTAAGATTCTACAGAAAATAAATATTTAAATAAAATTTAAATATTTTTAACCATTTAATATGAGATATTATTTGGGTAGATATTTAGTACTATTGAATTTTATTAAATATTTTATTTAAAATATTTGTAGAGTGTTTATTGTAATAGGATTAGGAGTAATCCATAGAGTTTTATAAATAGGGCCATTGGGAGCCTTCATAGAACACACTTTATAAGAGAATAGTCTCTACGATTACTCTAGAAATCTTCTTCTACTAATTTTTCCAATCTTCTTAGAAAAATTCTAAGAAAATTATTCTTCCCATTCTTTCAAAGAAGCAGTTCCTACAAACCAGATCCTTGTCAGAGTCATAACGAGGAAAATCTCCTGGAAAAGGAATTGTCATAGTCATAACGAGGAAGATCTCTTGGAAAAGAATGACTACAAGAAGAAGACTAACGAGGAAGATCTCTTGGAAAAGGATGACTACAAGAAGAAGACTACCGGTTCGAGAATTATAGATTGGCAAAGGTATGATGCTTAACCTTTTCTTCACTTTTTTGTATTTTTAATTCTTTCAATAAATCAAAGAATGCAATCACACGCTTCCGTCAGGATTCAATTCCCTTCAATATGTTGTACTACTGGATAATAAACATTCTAAAAAATGGCTCGTGTAAAGCTTCCAATGTTACGACTGATGTATCCTAAATCTCTTGGGTTTTGTAGTTTTGTAAATTATATATACATTTCATTTACTGAATAAAATAAGAAGTTATTTATCTGTCTTATACATTAACTCAATCTAATAAACTAAGATTTCATAGTTATGTTATGTAAGCTTAAACATGTATGTGGTTGACATACAAGGTTTGATCATGTTTAAGTTATAGACTTATCAATCTCTTATTAAAAATAAGGGACTAATCGATGAAGAGGCATTTGGTATGCATGAACATAAACATGCTGTAATTTTATATGGGTAGGATGTACAATTCAAACCAAAAATAGGGGACCTGCTGCAAATTTGTTATATAATGGTGAAGAGTATGTTCATATTAGAATGATCATGCCAAAAGATATTACAAAAACTGAAGAGGAACCACTAGAAAGACAAATTGTTGTTTATGATGCTGCAAATCAACCTAATATTGTAAGAGAAACCCTAAAAAGACATGGCATAGGATAATGTTTATTTCGTATAATGCATCTTTCATCGTTCATAATCCTCGTTAATAATGACTATATGCACTACATGTGTAGGACAATGTGCATCACAATGAACATGTATCTTGCAATGGATGTAGAATTGAGTGACAATGTACATGTGGACCATGGTGAACATGTTGTGAGGAAGGTAAAATGTTCAGGTGTCATATCTTATATAACATGGTTTATTTTAATAAATTGGTTAATATGTTTAACACATTTAATGTAAGGAGATCCTCCTCAATCAAGTACGTGTACAACTTGGACTACAAGGGTAGCCACTAGATCACAAACAAGAAAGAGAACAACAGGAAGAGTAAGACACATCTAATACATTCATGGCCAAATATATGAATAACATATGGCATAGTCCATTTATGAACTATAATTTATTGCAATACGGTATGATATACATATGTACTTAATATGACTCAAAGAAAAGGAAAGTACTTGCAGAAGCAACAACAACAAAAGTAAGTATATTTTTTTATTTACTTCTACTAGTTATCTTCTTCTACCTTTAGACAACAAAAAATGCATGTCACAACAAACAAGGCAAAGCAACTAAAAAAATTCTAAAAAACAAAAGGTACGTGTTGTAGTATCTTAATATGTTCGATAATATATTTTATAATCATACTAACTATAAGTATTATTTCACAGAGAAATAATGCTCAAAGTCCGAAAGAAGCCCCAAAGTTTGGAGGGGGTCACTGATGGACAAAGTAGGGATGTTTTGTATGAAGTACGTAATGCAAAATTTGTAATCATTATCGTTGGTATGAGTTAAGCTTTTGCACATGTCTTTAATAGTTTTTAAAATTACAAAACTTGTTATACATTTGGTATGCATGAAGCTGTTTCTATGGATTAAGTATCTGTATATTCACTATTTCTTTTACTCAATAATACGAATATACAATATATAAATCAGTATATTTTGAATAATTGTAGGCTGTATTATTGCTTAAGCACAATAAGTGGTCAAGTGTGCAAAGTTGAACATTTATTCTAGGTTTGAGGTACTGGTGAACATAAAAAAAAAAAAAAAAAAAAAAAAAAAAAA
>QLSR01000280.1:366662-451270 GCA_031780015.1 Citrullus colocynthis
GAAAAAAAAAAAAAAAAAAAAAAAAAAAAAAAGAACTTAAACCTAAACACCTCGATAGATTGGAGGCATCACCTTTTGGAAATTTCTTGGACCTTAAGATCACTAAGTTTCCTAGTTAGTCCTATACTGTATAATTAGGAGACAATGTAGCCTAACAAAAGAGGACAAGTTATGGTTCAATTTCAAGGCAAAGTGATTCAGTTTTGGCTAAGAGATTTTGAAAAAAATAACAGGTTTAAACTGTGGAAACCTATCTACAGTGGACATGGAGAAACTCAGTGGTAGGTTTATAAACAAGTATTTTGATCTTGATAAACCTATCAAACAATCGTTTGTCACCGACATGTTCAATAAAATGGAAGGTGTGAAAAACAAAGACAAAGTCAGATTGGCCAAGCTATATTTATTGTCTAACTTTTTGATAGGAAAACAAATTAGTACTGGAGTAGAAGTTGACCAGATTAACTTGTTGGATGATGAAGAACAATTTGATAATTGCCCATGGTGTAGGTTAGCGTCTACTATGACCGTAGACTCCAAAAAAAAAAAAAGAGCAATAAAAAATCTAGATGTTGGGTTGTTGGGATTGCGAGATTCCCATATGTCATGGTAGTTTGGGCATATAAGTACATTCCTTTGTTGACTGACCCAAGAATTTTTTGTGCCTAAAGGATTGGAAATGGAAAGACAAAGATGTTCAACTGGGTTGCTGATGTACACCCAGAGTGGAAAGACTTGGCAGCAAAGGCTTTTGATAATGATGATGTCTGTTCAACATATACTCCCATATATTTTATTGTATATTCTCATAAGGAAAATATTCCTATTGTAACAAAAATAACTTCACGTTCGAATTTATCTACAATTCTAGCTTGAATTTAAAGGCATGGAGTTAGATGAAGATGAAAATCTGGAAGATGATACAAATACCAAGACTTTCTACGAGGATGAATCTTCAAGACAAAATAGATTAGGGGTGGAAATTCCAGACTACTTCCCCAATTTTCAAGATCTAATACTCACCAGTTATGAGATTCTGAACATAAAAATTGATAAGTTGTCTAATGATGTCAAAGAACTGACAGAATTATTGGAAAAGAAATATAATAAGACAAATGAAGAACAAGGGGTAATGGACACACAGGTGTAAATGAAGACCCTAATGGTGAAAATGGAAATGAAGGTTTGAATGAAAAAATAAGGTGATGAAGGAGAATTGAAGGAACTGAAACTTCAATAGAAGCGAGTGATTGCCATATGTCGATAATTTTCCTTTTCAAAACATAAATCACAGAGAAGAGAAAACTTGGATAAACCAAAAAACTAAGCATGCCATAAGAAGAGATTAAGTGTTGGAACTGGTGTCCTAAATCTCTTGGGTCTTATAGTTTTATAAATTGTAAATACATTTTATTTATTGAATAAAATAAGAAGTTATTTTATTTCTCTTATGCATTAACTCAATCCAATAAACTAAGATTTCATGGTTATTTTATGTAAACTTAAACATGTATGTAGTTGACATGCAAGGTTGGATCATGTTTAAGTAATAATCAAAAGTCTGTAGTATAAGAATAAGGTTTGGTGTCTTATTCTGGTAATAGTATGGATACGACCCACTTTTGCAATTGTTACAAAAAGTTGTAAAGTATTACATATGATTTCATCTTAATCGTTCATGTGGAGACATGTGAGTAATGGTATCCTATGCAAAGAGTTTGTAGAAGATCAAATCGTGAAATGTCTAATTTCTCTTTGTAATGCCATTAATTGTAGAAATTAACATTTCATAGGATGACTATAGGTAACTCGACTTGAATGCTGAGTGAGTTAAGAACTCCTGTCTATGAGGGCAATAATTTAATCTATATGGGTAAAAGTGGCCAAATCGTCGACTCAGTAAGCCTACCATTTAGGGGATTTGTCTAATAGGGAGTTGGGAAGATATCTTCACAAGATGTAGTTCACTCCTTCCGCGTTCAAGGTAAGTAGATAAATTACTCCCTTAAGAGCTAATTCTGGGTCTTGCACAATGAGACCCCATCCTCTCACTAGCTCGAGAGGGGTTAGTTTATAGTTGAACTATAAATAGTTTGTTCATTAGAGGAATCAGTGGTTCTTAAGGAATTAAATATAATTACAGAGGTAAAATGGTAATTTGACCCAGCTGTAGTTATGAGTAATTTGCGAAGGGTCGACTTATTGTTGATTAGTTAATTATGTGGACACAGAAATATATCTACAGTGCGAAGAGTTACCTACCATTAATGAATATTGATTAATCTAATTAAAGAGTTTAATTGATTAATCTCATATTATTGGAGCTTCTAACTATAGGTCCATAAGGGCCCCTTGCTAGCTCATTAATGATTCGTATAAGAATCAAACATTTGGTTAATTTGAAATGTTCAAATTAATAAGGGAGATAATTGTATGTGACACAATTAGTATAATGTATATAGATACATTATAATATAAAGTTTATTGTGAATAAGATTCAAAAGTTATATTTTATGTTATATGAGAGATGAATATTTAAATAAGATTTAAATATTAATTATATGAATGAGATTCATATAAAAACTATAGGTTAAAATTAATATGAATGAGATTCATATTAAAACTATAAGTTATGTGAGAGAAGGTTATTTGAATATGATTCAAATTTAAATTAAATATGAGATATTTAGTTAATTAATTAATTAATTTTTAATTACTTAATTTTATTTAATTATATTTATTAAATATGATTTAATATAATATCAATAAATTAATTTTAATTTTAATTAATAATATTATTATATTATTATATTAAATAACTCCCACGTAGTGGGGAGTTATTTTTGGCTTCCTCTCTCTCACATTTTACATAAAAAGAAAGAGGGGTGAGGGGGTTACAAAGGAGTTACACAACACTAAGAGTTCTATGAAAACTCTCCTTCCCTCTCCAATCCTCTCTCCCTTATAAAGAATTCTCCCTTGCCAAAATGGAAAAAGAGCCCACACCTCCTCTATTGATTGTTCTTGGAGACTATCAAGGTAATTTTGTGGTGGTGTTCCAAAGAGAGGAGTTGTATTTTCGTTGAGAAGGATTCTTCGATTCGTAATTTGTGGAAAAAGAATTCCACATTGAAGACAGTCTTCAAAGGTAAGAAAACTTCTTCCTCTTAACTCTTCTCAAATTGCATGCTAATTGTTAGTTATTTATCCATGTGTTTGTTCTCTGTATTTTGTGTTTCTCAAAACAAATTTAATGGCACACCGCGATCACTCATTTACGCTGGGAATTCGATTCCTTGAAGATGTTCTTTACCTTCAAAGTCTTAACTTTAGACATACTTTTCTTCTTCTTACCAAATCATGTACTGGTAGAAAACTCCTTCAATAAGGAATACATGAAACACCTTTGGAACACTACGAACAAGCCTTCCTTGCTATTCTCAAGAAGAACCAAGAGAAGTTGTGGGCTTTCTTGATTTTGGTAAGGGAGGAAGATATTGAGAGGAAGAGAGATTTTTCACAGAGAAAATTTCACAGAACCCTTGGCAATTACATACTCACAAACTCAACCCTTGTCTCTTTTCTCCCCTAGGTTTTGAAGAAGTAAATAACTCCCCACTACGTGTAGTGGAAGTTAATTTAATTAATAATAATATTAAATTAAAATTAATACTAATTTAATTATAATAAGTTAAATCATATTTAATATATATAATTAAATAAAATTAATTGATTCATAATTAATTAATTAAATATCACATATTTAATTTAATTTTAATCACATTCAAATAATCTTCTCTCACATAACCTATAGTTTTAATATGAATCTCATTTTTATTAATTTTAACCTATAGTTTTATACGAATCTCATTCATATAATTAATATTTAAATCTTATTTAAATATTTATCTCTCTTATATTATAAAGTATAAATATTGAATCTCATTCAAAATAACTTTATATTATAATGTATCCATATACATTATACTAATTGTATCATATACAATTAACTTCCTTATTAATTTGAACATTTCAAATTAATCCAAAATATTTGATTCTTATACAAAACCTTAATGAGCTAGCAAGGGGACTTTACGAACCTATAGATTAGAAGCTCCAATGATATGAGATTAATCAATTAAATATTTTAATTAGATTAATCAATATTCATTGCCCGGAATCAACCCTTAACGAAGTAATTTATCTACTTACCCCAAACATGAAAATGAGTGAATTTCATCTTGTGAAGATATGTTACCACCTCCCTGTTCAGACAAATCCCAAAAATGGCAGCTATATTGGGTCAGTGATCAAGCCACTCTCACCTAACAGATCAAAGGATTGTCCTCATAGACAGTAGTCCATAACTCACTCAAGATTAAGGTCGAGTCACTTATAGTCATCCTATGAAATGTTACTTCTTCAATTAATGGTGTTATAAAGAGAAATTAAACATTTCACGGTTCGGTCTTATACAAACTGTTTGCATAGGATACCCCATTCACATGTCTCCACATGAACGATCAGGATCAAATCGTTTGTAACACTTTACAACTCTTGTAATCATTATAAAGTGGGTCATATCTGCAGTGTTACCAGAATAAGGCACCCTTCCTATTCTACAGACCTTTTTGGTTATTACTTAAACATGATCTATCCTCGTATGTCCACATACGTGTTTAAGTTTACATAAAATAACCATGGATCATAGTTTATTGGATTGAGTTAATGCAAAAGACAAATAAAATAATTTCTTATTTTATTGAATAAATAAAATGTATTTATAACTTTACAAAAGTATGAGACCCAAAAGATTTAGGACATCAATCCCAACAATCTCCCATTTGTCCTAAAGCTAGTGGGGTGTACGATACATATAAACTAGGGCATAACTCAATATTCGTCTCCCACTTGCCCTAGACTAGATGTGGCATGTCCCGTAGTCCTAAACTCTCCAGGTGACCCTCAAATACTTTAGCCATGAGAGCTTTTGTAAATGGATCAGCAACATTGTGCTTCGAAGCAATCTGCGTGACGATCACGTCTCCTCGTTGCACAATCTTCCGTATCAAATGATACTTGCGCTCAATATGCTTTCCTTGCTTGTGGCTTCTAGGTTCCTCAGAATTTGCCACAACACCAGTATTATCACAATAAAGAATGATGGGCATTGACATGTTAGGAACAACTTCCAAGTCTGTTAAAAGCTTCTTAAGCTAGACAACCTCCTTAGTAGCTATATACTTCACCTCCATGGTAGATTCAGTAATGCAACCTTACTTTGTGCTACACCAAATTATAGCCCCTCCATAAAGAGAAAACACTGATCCTTTTGTGGATTTTTTATAATCCTTATCAGTATGAAAATTGGAATCTCTATATCTATTAAGAATCAAATCCTTAGTGTAAACCCTACTTTTATTTCAAGTACTAAACTTAAGTGTTGTGTTATTATTGTGGACTTAGACAAATTTTCTTTGTTTAAATTGAAGGAGGCGCAAAAAAGAGAAACCAAGGGAGGTATGCTTGTGGACTTAGCCGTGAGAATAGTTTTAAGCAAGTGGCTAGGTGTGTAGCTTGAGAGAGGTGGTTGTCGGGTGCTATGAAGAAGGTAGCCGAGAGCCCCTTTGTTATGGTGTAATCGGGTGGAGGAATATGGTGTGTGGTTGGTGTTGAAGAAAGGAGAAGTGAGAAAAATTTGGCTAAGTGTTGGCTTTTTACATGGAGAACTATTGAGTAGCCGAGCGTGAGTTATTGATGCGGGCATAAGGTGTAGAAGAGTAGGGCATGGGATGCGTCTTGGGTGTCAGGAAGGCTATGTCTCCTAGAGTTGCTGATGAGGGGGAGTTAGGCATCCATCAGCCAAGAAGGGCTGTGGGCAAATGGATAGCCAAGTAGAAGAGCAAAAGAACCTCAATTGGTGCTCAACCATGCATAAAGAGCTTGTCACAAGGTGATACGTCCATCATTTCTTTTTACTTGGGCAAATATAAGAAATAAATATTAATTAAGTCTGATTAGGTGTCAAAATGAGGTTAATTGTGGCGTGGGCAAGCAGGAGGCGGGAAGCTGAGATTTTGTATGAATTCTCTGTGAAGTCTATAAACAGAAGGTCCGACGAATAAGACTGGTTTACATAATTTACTAGGACCATTTGAGATATTCCTCGATCAAATTTCTCCAAATTGAGTCTACTTTTAGAGAGAGGGTTGCCTAAAACGAATTCCTTGAGAAAGAACTCGAATCTCATCAAAGGTTCAAGATGGTTTATGTGGTCAAGTAATCTTGAGCAAGGTGGAGAATTTTTTTTATATATGATAGAAGAAAAGGAGTTTTAAGCTGAAATTTGGAGGTAAGTTAGTCAATTATCTGCAAGTTTATAAGAGGAAGTGAAGCTTAATTTAAGCTGGAAATATTATTTTTGGCAACTAAAAATGAAGGTAGTGTCCTTAAGGCAATCGGGTGAGATTGGGCTAAGGAGGAAGACGGTGTGCGTGCAAGCAAGCTTGCACAGTGGCTGAAGGTAAGGATTCCATTGAGGTAATATTCAATGATTTTGAACGACCAATGTACAGGCTGACATGCCATCGATACTATGGACGTGAAGGCTGTTGGGCAAGACAAATATCGCTAGTGAGCAGAGGGCGACATTGCAGGCGTGTAGGTGTTGAGCAAGAGAAGTCTCATTAGTCTCGCTAGTGGACAGATAAGGCGCACGACACAGGCAATCAACAACGCAGGCATCGGGTAGGTTGGAGATCGGCGCCTAGTCGGGGTGCATAGCCGAGGACACGAGTGTACAAGCCTTGTCTTTTGAGGTTATTTTGGCCTCTGTCTATACGGGAGTTGCCGCCCAGGGGTGTCAGGCTGCGTGAGACAACACCACTATGTGTGAGGCAATGCAGCTGTACGTGTTTTTCTGTACATAGGGGGCTAGACAAGCTGTGCAACCGGTGTTGTTGGGCTATTGGACATGCCTAAGAGTAGATTGCTACCTTTGGTCATTTTAGCCAATTTTTTATTGTGGGTGAACCTTTTTGAGCTAAAATCCAATATTTAAGACTCAATTGATGTAAGCTATACATTGAAGGAATTTTAACGGAATTTAACAAATGGAATTACTTTATTTCAAGCTGTGAAGAGCTAAGGAAAGTATATAACCCACTAGGAGACCAGGACAAGTTGTGAGTGACTAAATTTTATCTAAAATGATTTATTTTTTTTAATATTTCTGGTATGCTCAAATTATTCTTAAAACATGAGTTTTCTAGCATGAGTTTGAGTATGATAAAGTATGATCTGAAGTTGATTTGCTTTCAAAATCATTAAGCAAACATGAGTTACTTAATTTGAGTTTGAACATGCAAAGCATGTTTGTTTGATAAATAGTTTGAAACTCTGAAGATTTGTAAACCTTTGTTTATTAATGATTTATGATCAAAGCATGCTTAATTTCAAAAGAATAATAGATGGTCTTCAACGCCGAAGGACATGGAGAAGGCATATAAGCAGCCTAAATATTGTGTTATGATTCCCCGATACTGAAGGAATGAAAGGGTACAAGGGAAGCCCATGTTAATTGATTTCTATGTGCACATAGAGGAAAATTCGACGCTGTTGTGTTGAGATTACTCCACACAGCTAAGGTTATTTGATATTGGGTGTGTCGATATTACTCCACCCCAACTAAGGTTATTTTTTACGTTAAGTAGTCTTAAGCTTTGCTCTATCTCAACTAAGGAAATCTTTTAGGCATAAGCAAATGTTTATAAGTTTTCTTTGATGAACTATTTATTGTTTCATTACCTAGTTATTGAGCAAGATTTGGTTAAACGTTAAGCTAAGCATAGTTTTCAAAACTTTTCACTCACTGGCTAGCCTAGCTCATAGTTTTCTTTGGTTTTCTTTTTTCTAGGTAGCAAAAGAAACCAGGTGCTTAGCCTACACCAAACTCGTCTGGGCCAGCTACTTAGTTCATAAATACTGTGAATATTGTACTTAAGACTCAATATTGTAAATAAAGAGGTTTTGAAGAGAGGAAGTTTGTAAACATGTATCTATTTTATGTTAAGCGAATGAATAGAAGTTTGTAAATTATGCTAGCATAACTTGAGATTTAAGCATTTTGTCTGGATGAGAAATATTAACTGTTTATCAGGTGTCTAGGTCATGTATTAAGGATAGTATAACTTGACAGCAGATGTCGTAAAAGGGTCGATATATGCTGTCCACACACCTTTCCTTGGTTAAGAGGGTAACTTGAGAGGGATGTGACACTTAGCCCCATAAACAAACATGTAGTTTCTCACTTTTCGAATATACTTGAGGATGGTTTAACTGCAATCCAGTGATCAAATCCTTGATTGGACTAATAGCTATTGACAATCTCAACTGCATAGTAAATGTCAGGCCTTGTACACAACATGGCATCATTAAACTGCCCACGATGCTTGAGACAAGACTAACGTTTTGTTTTTACAATCCCTTCTGATCGGATCCCTAGAACAAATTATGCCTCTCCCAAATCTTTCATTTGGAATTGGGCAGCTAGCCATTTCTTTACATCAGGCAATAGACCTACAATATTCCCAATGAGTAGGATATGATCCACATACAACACTAAGAAAGCGACTGAATTGTTGATGATTTTCTTGTAGACACAAGGTTCATCAACATTTTGGTTAAAATTGTAAGACTTGATTGTAGTATCAAATCTTATATTCCAATATCGAGATGCCTGTTTCAATCCATAAATGGACTTATTTAGCTTGCAAATCGTTGGCTCTTAACCTTGTTGAATGAATCCTTCTAGTTGTTTCATGTAAACTGTAAGACAATTTTGACGTCCATTTGCCATATTTCATAGTCATAATATGTGGCAATGGACAAGAATATTTGAATATACTTAAGCATGGCAATAGGTGAGAAAGTTTCTTCATAGTCCACTCCCTCAATCTCGGTATAACCCTTTGCCACTAGTCTAGCCTTAAAGGTTTGCACCTCTCTATCTACATCTCGTTTTCTCTTGTATATCCATTTGCAACCAATAGATTTTACTCCTTCAGGTTAATCTACAAGATCCCAGACTGAATTGAAGTACATAAACTCCATTTCAAAATCCATAGCTTTAACCCATTTATCCTTGTAAACATCATTCATTGCCTGACTATAGGTCAATGGATCCTTAACTTCATCATCTGGTATGATGTCTTGAGTTTTAGTAAAACTCAAATAACGAGTAGGTGGGTTTATAACTCTCCTACTATGTCGAGGCTCTCAACTCTTGGGAGGATGTATATGACTTGATGAAGCTCCATCAACAACTTTTGTTGATGTACTAGTTGTTGAAGTTTCAGTAGTTTCATTGGAAAGCTCATTCAACACAATTTTACTGCACGAATTATGCTCTCTCATGTGGTCTTCTTCTGAAAATGTAGCATTTGTCAATACAAATACTTTATTCTGTTTTGGGTCAAAGAAGAGACCACCTCTCATTTCCTTGGGGTACCCTACAAATAGGTATACTTTTGAATGAGGTTCTAATTTCTTAGGATTTGTCTTAAGCACATATGCTGGACAATCTGGATAACCACAAATTCTTAAGTGTCATAAATTACCTTTACGACATCTTCATAATTCCAAAGGAGTTTCAGAAACAATTCTGGATAGAACATTGTTAAAAATAAATAATGCAGTCATTATTGCATAACCCCAAAACAAGTCTGGCAATTGAGCCTAACTTATCATAGACTGAACCATGTCTAACAAGATTCTATTTCTCCTTTCTGATACACCATTTGCTGAGGTGTACCAGGTGCTGAGAGTTAGGATGCAATTCCATGTTCTATCATATAGTTATGAAATTCTAAATCCATATACTTTCCACCTCGATATGATCGAAATGTTTTAATAGTTTTACGTAATAAGTTTTTAACTTTAGCCTAATATTCTTTGAACTTTTCAAGAGCTTCAGACTTGAATAATTATCTACAAAAGAGATGAAGTATTTATACCCTCCTCTTGCCTTAATATTCATCGGACTACAAAGATCTAAATGTACAAGTTCTAAGGGTTCTTTGGCTCTATAACCTTTTCTAGTAAAAGATCTTTTTGTCATTTTGCCTTGAAGACAAGATTCACATATAGGTAAAGAGTTTTCTTCTAACTCGCTTAGAAGTCCACTTTTAACCAATTTCTCAATCCTATTAAGAATTATGTGACCTAATCTTAGATGCCAAAGATAAGCATTTTCTTTAGGAGAAACCTTTTGTGTTTTATGTCGAGTTTTTGTAGTTTTGAACATTTCGGTATTTAAAAGCGCTTTAGATGCTAAGGTCTTAGCACATATAAATCACTCTCTAAATTTGTAGAACAAATATCAATACCATCTTTATAAATAAACATTTTATTTACATTAAAATTGATGGAATAATTTTGTTCTAACAAACATTTAATGGAAATCAAGTTTATTTTCAAATCGGAGACTACATATACATTCTTTAAAGAATTAAAAGATTTATGGAAGATTAATTTGATGCCTCCCACTGCAACCGTTGAGACGACCTGCCCTGTTCTAACTCTCATGGTCATCTCGCCAGTCCCAAGCTGTTGCTAAGAACTAATCCCCTGGAAAGGAAAACACATATGATTAGTGACCCCTGAATCAATTATCCAGGCAAAATCATCATTCTCCACTAAATAAGTTTCCAAAACTAGCAAATCACATTTACCTTGTTTAGCCTTTTTTTTTCTGCCAAATACTTGGGGTAGTTCCGCTTCTAATATTCATTTTGATTGTAATGGAAACAATTTCCTTTTGCAACCTTGGTCTTTTTCTTGTCCTTTCAGGCTACAGCTTGGTTAGTTTTATTTCCCTTATTACCCTTCTTCTTCTTCCTTTTCTTTTTGCAAGAGGAAGAATGTACAGACTTTGTCCCAAAGGTCGAACCTCTGTGGAACTATTTAGAGGAAATGGCAACATTTGCCTCTCCATTGTGTCCTTTGCTTTTATGCATGGATTCGTACGTCTATAGCTCGTTTAGGAGCGTAGTGAGGGAGCAGTTTAGCTTGTTCATAACAACATTGGTTCTGAACTATAGGAAACTCTCAGGTAGAGATTCCATAATAAAACTAACGTGACTGACCTCTTCGACGATGGCCCCATTCATTTCCGCCACATTGAAGTGGACCATCATATTGAGAATGTGGTCTCGCACTGAGGCCCCCTCGTTCATACATGCATTGTAAATGAATTTTAGAGCATCATGTTTGATCTATGAGGATAGTTGTCCAAACATCTCTTGCAGTGAAACCATGATCTCACAAGCAATGACTATGGTTTCATGTTTTTCTGCCAAGACTTTAAATAAGCTGGCAATAATGTATGTTCTGGCCTCCTCATTTACCTTTACCCATTTCTCATATGCATCAAGAACATAATTTTCACCATTCATTTTCTCAATACTTAGTAATGTAATAAATGCTTTTGACATGTTTGAAGATGCTGAAACATACAAATTATTTCTATTAGAAATATGCATAACTCATATAATCCAATCAATATTTAGCAAAATTTTAGTGTACCTAGATTTTTAACATCTAATTTTGCAATGATGCTTCAATGATTTAGCATAAAAGCCATTAAAGGGTAATCAGTCATCCCTTCCCTGAACTGAGACATTCTCAACTAATCATTACACATGAATAACTCTTATTCCTATAATAATTAGTCATCATTCATCTAGTCAATAAATCCTTAACTTACTTTACAATTTCTTGTAAGTGTAACCCTTCATTTTAGATCCTAGAATTCCACCCCAATGAGCCAACCGAAGGGAAAAATCAATTGGGCAAAAACTAAAGCGACTATATCCATAACTGGAGTTGGAGATAAATTTCATGCAAGCACCATCCGACGAGGGACACAAATCAAGGTGCCACAAGGCTGAAGATGAAATTTATCTAGCAAGCCAATGAAGTAGACCATAAGTTGTGTTGTGACACGCCCCTCTCTCACTTACTATAAACACTATCTCCATTCACCTTAATGTTGACCTATGCAAACACCTTCCGAAGGGAGACACAAATCGAGGTGCCACAAGGCCAGGCATGGTTCTCATGGTGTGAACTTTTAGGGAGAAACATGAAAAAAAAAAAAAAAAAAAAAAAAAAAAAAAAAACCCGACATATCATATATGTCTTTTCCTCCCATTGAGTGTTTTACACCCAGAGTGCATTACTTAGGTAAATCCGGCTAATAATTTATCTAAATTCTTTGTTAGTTTGCCCAATATAGCTTTTATATTGCATAGTTTAACGAATCTGATTATAGTTTATTAAACACTTTTAAAAAGCTGGATTAAATTATCATTTTACCCCCGTAGTTACATTTAACTCTTTAAATACCACTAATCTCTCTAATGAACAAAAAATTTATAATCCGACTATAAACTAACCCTTCTTGGGCCAGTGAGAGGGTGAAACCTCTTTTTTCAAGACCTTGAATCAACCTTAAGGGAGCAATTTATCTACTTACTGTAAACATGGGAAGGAGTGAATTCTATTTCGTGAAGATATGTTTCCAGCTCCTTATTCAGAAAAATCCCCAAAATGGTAGGCATATTGAGTCGGCAACTTGGCCACTCTCACTCATACAGAAAAGGATTGTCCTTATAGACAGGAGTTCATAACTCACTTAGGATTAAGGTGGAGTCATCTATAGTCATCCTATGGAATGTTAACTTCTTTAATTAACAGTGTTATAAAGAGAAATTAAACATTTTGTGGTGTGGTCTTATACAAACTCTTTGCATAGGATACCCCCACTTACATGTCTCAACATGAACGATTAAATCACATCGTTTGTAACATTTTACAACTCTTGTAACAATTACAAAGTGGATCGTATCCGTAGTGTAACTAGAATAAGGCACCCAACCTTATTCCTATACTACAGACCTTTTTTGTTATTATTTAAACCTGATCCGTCCTCGTATGTCAACCACATGCATGTTTAAGTTCACATAAAATAATCATGGATCTTAGTTTATTGGATTGAGTTAATTCAAAAGACAAATAAAATAACTTCTTATTTTATTGAATAAATAAAATGTATTTATAACTTTACAAAGCTACAAAACCCAAAAGGTTTACGACACCATTCCCAACAAGAATAACATCATGATGGAATAGGACACGAAGAACAGTAATTAGGTTAGAATATTAGTATTTGTACTTACTCAATCGTATTTATATATCATTAGCTTCTATTTACTTGTAACTATTTGTTATTCACCCTTTTAATAATGAAAACATAGAATTTACCTGATGAATGTGTGGATGACAATGTTTATAGCACTGCAATGCTAAAAGAAGTTGATCAAGTTGAGAAGGAAGTCACACGGTTTAAGGTATATGTACTTATTTTCACAACATGTACATTGATTATGTCAATGTGTTGATTGTATAACCATATTGGTTGCAGAAAAGGACATAGGAGATCATTATTGCAAGATGGAAATGTGATGTAAGTATTTAAGTAAATATGATCATTTGTATACGTGATATATATATATATATATATAATATTTGATGTTCCTCACTGTACATGTGCGAGGGAAATGTAAAGTGCTAAATCAACAAACTATCATATAGTGAGACCGTAGAGGTGTAATGCCTTCCAAGATAATGAGTTCCCCATTCACAACAAAATTTGGTTCGTCGGAACCAAAAAAAGGCTCTCGAGAAAATTTTGCACCATCCTTCAAGCTCCTAACACAAGACTGAATATTAGAAACTTTTCATACTTGGTTATGTTGTGATGAACTAATTTAGTTGGTTACATAATTTGAACCTTTAGTATGTAGGAGTTGATGTTTGAGACACTATTATGATCACTTTTTCTACTTCAATCCAAGTTGTGGAACTTTAATATGAAGCATAATTATATATGGTCTTATTTTGTTATTATAAAGCTATAACGTAATGTCATTACGAATTCTATACATTTATGGTTTTTGGTAGTTAAATAAATCGTGAATATCTCAGATATATAAGGGCATAAACACCAATTCATGTTATCACGTGTAGGATGAGATCATTCATTAATATATTGGGATATATCCATCATAATAGTGGACATGTAAGGGTAGGAATGGTATTAATAGAACCTCATTTGCTCTTGGTATTAATAGAATTGTGCATTTTAGGAATATATAATGGCATAAACAAAATTTCTTGATGTACTATGAAATTTTTCCTCATTACTTACACAATATAATATTACATTACTTCGATATATCACATATACGAGCGCTTTTATCATACACTGCATATCTCTCGAAAAGGAGCCAATTATTCATTAGATAATGTAAACTTACAAAAATATGTTGTATACAAAATAGTATGTACTATAATAGATATACATGCGTAGTATATCGACATATGCCTAAATATATTAAATACACAATTTAATATAGCAAATATACGTTATTTAGATGTAATTAATAGAAGTGTGCTTAATTGGGACCAGATTGCTTAATTGCTTTATTTGGATGTAACCAACAAAAGTTTTAGATTAAGTAACATATAGCAAATATACGTTAATATATAACAAACTTATTCCAATCAAAAATCTGCTTAATTGCTTATTCGGATGTAACCAACAGAAGCTTTAGATTAAGTAACATATAACAAATATATGTTAATATATAACAGACTAATCCAATCACTTACATAGTTAAGATGCATGAATAAACAATATAGACTAATAGATGTCTAATATAAAGTCCTGTAAACAATATCCTGTATAATAACAAGACAATATGATTAGTTTAATATTCAACATACTGTACATAAAACAATCACATACCCATCTTATGGACGATATACGGCGATGGAGACAACCAAAATCAACCTCAAAATCTCAGAAAATGAAATTGAATAAACCGATAAACCAAACACAAATGGATGCCCCCCACTACACGAGAAATATGCTGAAATGTGACAGTTGAACCTACCAAATGAAGACAAAGACATAAAAAAAACTACCATAATTAACATTCTCCATAATTTTAAGGTATCTATACATATATTTGACGGCCGCATACAAACAAATATAGAAAATTCAAATACCATTGATGATTAGCATTAATGAAAATGCAATATTATTAATCAGTAAATATTTTACAAAATATTTTCATAAAAAATCGTGCTATCTATAATTAATAAGAGAGATATTGTAGTTGAAGGTTAAAATTGTAAAAAAAAAATACTAAAGTACAAGGTTTGGAATATTAATAGAATTTATAACATTAATAAAATATTGATTTTGAAATTATGACAATCCCGTAAATTTTTCTTTAGATTATGAATATCAATAATTCTTTTGTTTTTCTTTCTGTATTTCTAGAAGTAGAGGTTTTTAGAGATCAATGCTATTATACCATAATTTTCTCCATAAGTTCTATCTTTTTACTTTACTTTACATCTTTGGTAAGAATACTTTGTTGTGATATCATATTGATCTCAAAATAACACTTACGCAAGTTACCACCTATTCAAGAGGGTGGAAATCTCCTTACTTACAAAATACAAGCATACCTACCAAACGCAAAACAACCCAAAGATATACTAACTAATACAACATAAAAAAGATTAGGAGGTGTTTAAGACTCTAATTTTGAGTGGGTTGATAGCCCATCCAACGTTTGGAATGTGTTAAAATAATGGAGAGTGGGTTATTTTAACTCTTGTTTTGCCATAGTAAAGTTATTTATAACTCAGTAGTTGAAACAACCAAGTCTCCATCCTTCCAATATTTCCAATAACTCCACCCACCAGCAACCAAGTCTAATGACCAAGTACAATGATCATCTCTAGTGACTGGTAAGTCTCATATTTTGCATGCTTTTTACCCTTGATTTAATAGAGTTTCATGTGCAAATTAGGTCATAAGTGTATCGTTATAACCCCAATAGGTCTTAAAATCAATCAAAATAGGTCAATATGTCACACCCCCTCCCAGATTTCCTTCCTAACCTAGGAGTAGGTGCGACCTACACACACACGTCACCATATATCTTGAAGCACAATTCAATACCAGATCAATTGTACAAAGTTTTATGCTAGTGAAACATCATAAGTTAAACATAAGTTTTACATAAAATTTCTCAGCTCATAATTTATCATAACAAGTATTTGTTCAGCATACAGTACAAAACCCACTCTCGTTACGCCACAAGGATCATGTATGACAAAACATGTACTTAGACTGAGTATTTACAACTATCCCAGAGAACTAATTCCGAGTAAGCCCAGACGAGGATCTTCTGTAGGCTAGGCATCCCGGATACGCTCGCTACCTGAAACGAACAACAATAAACAAGAAAGCGTGAGCCTAAAGCGCAGTGAGTGACTAAGTTATCTATTACAATTTAATCCTTGAGTTAATGCTGATCATAAAAACTACTATATATCTTATTAGTACAGATTACTGGGTCACTCATGCCATTTAACAATATAGCATAAATATTTTTCTAAGAAGCAGCGGAGCAAAGCTCAATGCTATTAACCTCATAATTCAATTCCTATTATTCATATATTCACACGCCTTCACATTTTTTCCCTCAGCGTTTCAACTCTCAAGTTCTTTCTCATATTGTCCCTCAGCACTGAGTTTCATTATTAATTCACTGCTCAAGTGCCTTCGCTCATGGTCCCTCAGCACCGAGCCATCATGTATTGGTTTTCCATATGCCTTCTCACAAGGTCCTTCGGCATTGGAAACTATCTCAATTAATTTCTCAAGTGCCTTCACTCATGGTCCCTCGGCACTGAGTTCCATATATCATATCCTCATAGGCCTTCACATATGGTCCTTCAACCGTGGTTTGCATTTAGATAACATGCATACAGGAGTTCATATATTATACACGTTTTCGCATGCACAATGTTAAAAATAATCCTTGGATAATTAGAAAGTCACTCACGATTTGTCTTAGGCTCCAAACGAATTATATGCTTTTTCGAGCTCTTCTTGGCCTGTAAAAACACATTTCTCACATTAGGTTTCCTTTGAACTCCTTTTTCATAATCATTAAGTATGCATATTCATAACTAGCGATACTCTATGTCACTAGCGAAACTACCAGCGAAATTCACACTACTGGGTATTGCACTAGTGAAGCCGGAGTTAACTAGACTAGCGATATCACCTTAAGAAGCGATACCTAGCGAGACTTCAACGAGAGTTGTGAGACGCAGAGCTTTTTGCGTTATCAGTGACACTCGTTCCGCTGCTCACTGTCACACCCCCTCCCGGATTATCCTTTCTCAACCCGAGAAGAGGTGTGAAGACAGCAACCTTGACTCTTCTGTAAGGTTCATTGTCCAACCATTTCCGTCAAGAACAGCCTAGACGAGGTTTCCGTGTAGGCAAAGCATCCCGAACTTGCTTGCTACCTGGAAAGAAAACAACAGAAAAACATTATGAGCTACAATGCTCAGTGAGTGACTAACTAAGAAACAACTCAATAAACATAACTACAGTCATCTATAGAAACTGCTACATCATGCTTCATAAACTTGTAAATAACCACATTTGTACTTAATTATTATTACATAAATGGATATCTTTCCATCGAACCTTTGTTAAGGCGAAGCAACCTCAACGCCCTTAACGTCAATAAGCCTTAGCTGTGTGGAGTAATCTCAACACGTCAGCGTCAATTGCCCATTTAATTCTTCTTGTAAATCCATATGTTTTTGGGCTGCCCATATACCTTCTCATGTCCTTTGGTACTAGGGTCCCGGGAAATACTCAATCACCATCTTTATATCCTTAGGTGAGAGCTTTGAAGAGATACTAGAGCTGCCCATATGCCTTCCCATGTCCTTTAGCATTGGGTCCCACTTGAATGATTCTTATGCACAGACAATACATTTATCATAATTTAGCCATAAACATGATTACTCAACATTCTTAGAACATTTAACTAGCAACTAGCTTGATGAGACTTAGAACATTATCCAATACATTATCAATCTCTATCTCACATAAAAGAAATGTGCTAGTTTTATACATAAAAGTACATTTCATCTCATACGATTTTTAAACAAAAAAAAGTTAGTTAAAATATTGTTATTAATAAAATATACATTTTATTCTTAAACAAATAATTGTAAAAAATAAAAAAAATAAAAAAAATAAAAGAAAATTGGTCAAGAGTTAAAAACTCAACGAGTTCCCAACTCTCGACCAAACACTAAATCTTTTATTTTCTTCTAAACAATTAAAAATATAATACTTTTATAAATATTTTGAAAACCACTATATTTTTCTAATTACTTTTTAAAACTGCACTATTTTTCCAATTTTCTCTCGAGATCCAAATTCCTAAAACAAATTTAAGAAAAATAATATATTCCTTTTGAAAAATAATTTTCTAAATATCCCACAGTTGACCCAAAATTATTTAAATCAACTATGGATCAATTACAGGGTCCCATGTCATGTTCCTTCTCCCATCTTTTTTTTAAAAGAAATTAATGTCGTCAATTTTTGTGTCCTTTTTTTATTATTAATTATTATTTTTTGCCTTTTCTTCCACGTTTCATTTATCCTTTGCACTCTTTTAATTTGTGCAACGTAGATCGAACTTGCACCACAAAAATAGGTGGTTTTTCCTTTTTCATTTTTCCTTCCTTTATCTAAAGTTAGGATTTTTTTTTTTTTTTTTTTTTTTTTTTTTTAAAAATTAGAATTTTTTTTTTTTTTTTTTTTTTTTTTTTTGAAAATCTAAAGTTAGGAGATGACAATATCATCATGTAAGACTTTTTTTTTCTTTTTTTTTTTGGGTTAAATATTTAAATCCAATCAAGCAAACCATTGGCCAAGTTTCTCTCAACTCTTTTTTTTTTTTTTTTTTTTTTTTTTTTTTTCCTTTTTTCTTTGGTGGTCCAATGAAGTTTGGGTATCTATCATACAACGAGGTAAGTAGAAAAAGTTGGTTTAGGCAAAAATCAACCTCAAGTCTAGCTTGAATTTAATAACAATAAAAAAAGTATTTAGAACACGAATTTAGTATTAGGGGTGTGTCTTAAAAAAATTGAGGATAAGAGTTATTTTAACTCCCATTTTGCTAAATACTACTATTTACAATGCAGTGGTTAAAATAACAAGCTCTCATTCATTCTACTATTTCTAATTCCTCCACTGGTCAGCGACCAATTTCGAGAACCAACTCCAACAATCACCTTTGGTGTCCAATTTTGATGGCTAACTCTCACAACCACTTAGGCGGCCACTAGCTCCCTCGACTAGACTAGCTCCAATGACTACCTTCAATGACCAACTTTAACGATTGCTTCTAACGACTAACTCGATGATGAGTCCATCCACCCGTTCATAATATTTAACATCTTCTTTTCAAGTAATTTGACATAAAAAGAATTTTTTTAAAAAAAAACTACAAACATATCCCCCCAAACAAAAAAAAAAAACAATTTTAGATTTATAAATTTAGGCAATGATGTTATGACATATGCAAATAATATATATATATAATTTGATTTTTGTTTTTTTTTTAATTATTCCAATTTTACTTTTGTTGGTATATCGATCAACATGTATATTAGTAGTACTATATTTGATATACTCTATATTTGATATATTAATCAACCACTATCATGTATATTTGATATACGAACTGTACAATTGTTATGCCAAATTTACCATTCATACCAAATTCATCAATCAACAAATTGCTCATACATTTTTTATTATTTGTAGACTTTAATTTGAATATTTATTCATTTGTTTCAAAATATTCTTTTTCAAGTACATTATCATAAGTTTATAATGATTGAATTCATCCTATTGGTGATCGTTTGTGAATAAATGTTGATAAGCTTTTGATACATCAATGTTATACATAGAATAGAATTTAGAAAGGGTGTTAGTATACTACTAATAGAATAATAATTAAGAAGCAGTTTCCCATAGTTGAAGGATGTTGAATGTATAGGATTATCCCTTTGGGAATTTTGCTCCTGTACAGAATCCTCCAAGTGGAGAATTTACACTTGTTTGGTATAGTAGAGCTCCATACTTTGGTGTCAAAAGGACTGATATCTCTAATTCAATGAAAATAATGTCAAAAACTAAATCAATCAATCAAAATCAAACTAATGGAACGAAAACAACTTTATATGAACAAAATAATAATAATAATAATAATAATAACAATAATAATAATAATATTCACCATAATTGAGCAGAAAACATCTACCATAATACAACTAAAGTTATAGTATATTAGTTGTATAAATGATATACTCTATTTTATAAACTGACATACTAAATATGCAATATATCAATAGATGAATATACTAAATATAAATTATATCAGTTAACATATACTAAATATAGAGTATATGATAGGTACGTCTAATACATAAATGAAGATTAAATTAGAATGTTACAGGATACAGAAAATCAAATTAATTTTTTTGTTATATTCACAAATTTAAAAGGGTGATTATTTTAAATGACAAAAATGTTGAAAATATTTTCAAATATATAGCAAAATATCACTGTTTATTAGTAATAGACAATGATAGACATCTATTAGTGTTTGTGATAGACACTACGATAGACATCTATCAGTGTCTAGATGACTATCAATGTCTCTGTTAGTGAAATCACTAATAGATAGCAGCATTTTGCTATATTTGAAAACAACCTAATTTAAAAACTAGATTTAATTTTGTTCTACTTTGGTTCCTAAACTTTCAAAACGTCTTATTTAGTTTTGAACTTTTAAAAAAATGTTTATTTTGATCCCTATAGTTAATATTCTGTTAACTCTTAAACCAACTACCTTTCATGGCTATTGTATAATTATATTTAAGAAATTGAGAATTTCTCCTAAAGTTTTATCAACATTTTTATTTTCTCTGTTTTTTCCTTCTATCCGCCCATTTTTCATGTAATTATATTAAATATCATTTTTTCTCAACCATGATAAAAAAAAAAAAGAAAAAAAATAGTATACGCATTTTCTTCCTTCTATTTCGTTTTGAAAACTTTTAAACCCATGTAAAATAAACTAAAAAAATGCAAATAATTAATGCAACCCACATAAAAAATAAACTCCACAAAATTGCAAATAAATGTTACCACACAAAATAAGAAGAGACGGAGAGGAAGAGAAAAAAAGTATCTCTCAATGAATCACAGATCCCAAATTTGAGGGAACAAAACACTCAAAATATATGTATAAGGATAAAATTGTGTGTAGCATGTGCCGACAACCAACACTCCAAAATAGTGAATGACCAAAATCTTAAACACAAAATGACTTTTGAGTTCTCCCATAGAAAATTGATTTACCATCTAATTCAAAATTGAACCCTAAATTTTTTAGAGTGGCTAACTTATTTGATAGTTAAACACTTTTTAATAGATAAGAAACTAAAACAAAATGTTTTTAAAAAATTTAGGGACGAAAATAAAATAAGATTAAAGTTGGATGACCAAAATTATAAGACCTAAAAATTCATTGACGTCACACACATATATATATCCAAGCATTACATTTTTTTAGTGAAATTAAAGTGGCCAACAAAGAGAGTCATATCAACTTACCCAATTTGTTCACATTGAGAACAGATGATAATTAATAAAAGAAGTGACACAATATATTTTTTAATTATTATTATTATCATTATTATTATTATTATTATTATTATTGTTTAGAGCAAAGAAGAGAAACAATTGTGGGATATAATAATAATAATAATTGGATAGAACAGTGATAGGGAAAGAAGAAAATAAAATATACAATTAGAAAGTAAAATGAAGATTTCAAAAAATAGAAAAAATAGAAAAAATAGAATTATATGCACTTTCCAATAATGGGAAAAAGTTTGGAAGTTTGGGAAGAACAGAGGGGCTGACGGCGCGTGGAGAATCGTGCGTCAACTCACTTTCAATCATCAATTATTATACTGTTTTCTATTAGTCTTAATATAAAAACGTTCAAACACATTTTCAATAAAATAAAACGTTCAAATCCCGTATTTACTTTTTAGTATATTATTTTTTTTCTTTTTTTTCTGTTTAAACTTAAATAAGGCCGAACTATACAAAGTATTGCTAAACTTTATGTATAGTTTCAAAACTACTCTTAAATTAAAAAAAAAAAAATTCAAGATACTCTTGAACGTTTAAAATTTTCAAAAATACTCTCACGGTCATTGTATAAACAAAAATCGTTAATATTCGTTTCAAACATCTTTAAAATTTAAAAGTTGCATTAATACTATTAGTCTTACGAAATAAAGTTAAAAAATACTTCTACCGTTGTATAGTGATTCTTTTGTTTAACGTTTTTTTGAGTTAAAAAAGAACCAAGTTTAAAACAAATTGTATATATATGGTCTTTTTATATAGATATTTTCATTTTTCTCTCATTTGTCCATTTCTGAGATCAATTTTGTCAAAACAAAATATAAACTATAACTTTAAGTTAAAACATAAAATCCCACAATCTTCTCTTAATACTTACAAAAAATTATAAATAACCAAATGCTAAAAGAAGTCCTAAGGTCCTTTTGGTGCTTCGATTATTCTCTTTCTTTTTGTATAATATGTATATCTTAACTGAATGAGATAATATGTTTCACGAGATAAACAGAGGTAAAATAATTAACAAAGATTATTATTATTTTTTTTTGTTATTAATGCTTTTTAAACAAAATATTAATGATTTTCATCTAAAACCAATGGTAAAAGTATTTTTTTAAAACTCTTTTGGAAAGTTTAAGGGTATTTTTTAAACTTTTAAAAATTTAGGATCATTTTTTAAGAATAGGTTTAAAAGGTCCTTGAACTATTTTTTATTTTCATTTTATATAGTTATATGAAATTTTGAATTAGAAAAGTGTTTTTAAAAAATAATTGTAGAGAGAATAGTTTTTTTAAAAAAATAATTTTCTAATTTGAAATAATAATAATTAAAAATATATTGTATGGACCTTTTAAACCTGTTTTAAAAAACTTAGGGACTAAAAGAAAGGACCATATAAATCTATTCTAGAAAATTTTTGGGGACTCTAAAAGGCAACATTCTCAACATGGGCGAGAAGATGAGTGATTGTGTTACTTGATCAATGATGCCTATGAGATGTTTTGGAGCAAGAAATGAAGTAGGTAAAAGTTTTGAGCGAGAGTTGTGAACTTCTAGAGCCTTTAGTATAGGAAGTTAATAAAATATAAAATTGATTTGTTTTAGTGGTAGACCATAAATTGATTTGTTTTAGTGTAGGAATTTACAACTCTCTCCAACTCCTTGTATCAAAGTACTCCCTTAGTGCACATTACCATCTCATATCGGGAAACTAACTTGTTGATTTCGTCAATGATGTTTGTCATCTCGAGCATATCAAAGCAAAACTTGTTCAAAGTTTGGACCTGATCAAGGGAGTCATATTCAATAATTAAAAAAGATCGAGTGAAGTCACATACTTGCCCACAAAAAAGATTTCAACCCGTTGATGATTGCTTTTCTTTTTAGAGCTTTCATCATGTTGGGTTTGGGTAAAATATTAGAAATATAATTTGTCCCACATGGAAAAAAATGAAGAAAGTGGCGAGCTCCTACCACTATAAAAGAAGTCTATGCCTCTAGTTTCGAGTCGTCTTAGTTTGAAAACACTTTAAGTTTATAGTGTGCTAGCTCTAACTAAATTTATTTTGTATTCTCTAGTTTGATAGTGGAAAAAAAGTGTTAGTAGTCAAAATTTTTGAAAGAGTGCTATTGTAATTGAAGTTGGAAGAGAGAACTATTCAGTGTGATTGTAATAATTTTTCACATAAGTGAATTTTTTATGGTAGTTGGGAGTTTTCCATGTAAATTTTTATGTTTTTAATTTTATTAATATTTTTTTATTTTTCTACTTATTTACTAACAAATCAACCACTATCTTGAGATCCAATAGAATTACAAAGTATTACTTTTTAAGTTGTATTAAGCTCATCTTAAAATTGAAAATCATGGATGATTTATTTATTTAGGTACATTTAATTAATGATGATTATATAAAAGAAAAAAGAAAAAAACAACGAAGCATGAAGTTAGAATTTGGTATATATAGGGCTAAACATGCGGTTCCAGCCGATGGTCCGTTGTTCGAGGCAAGGACATAGTTGACAGCGAAATTTCAAAGCTTTGGTCAGATGGGATGTCAAAACCCACGTGACTTTTGTTCAAAATGGGGTGTATAGTTATGACCATTTTAATTAGGAAAAAAGTGTACTTTATTAAAATAATTAGGTAAAAAAGGATAGTTTAGAAAAAAATTAGAAAAACAAATGAAATTTTTTTTCTTATTTGAATTCAGATTCAGTCAAAGGGGAAAGTATGGTGAAACATGATCGAACCGAACGAAACAAAAAGTTTCATTTGGTTTTGACGCATTCTAACATTGATGTTTGGTTTTGATGGACAAAATGTTGCTTTTTTAAAAAAATATTCTTTTAATGTCAATTTGAATTATTAATTAAAAAAAGAATATTTTGTCGTACCGAAACTTTTTTTTAATTATTTTTTAATTTTAACCTAAATTATTAATATTAAAATTAATTATTAATTATTATGAAAATAAAAATAAAAATAATATATAATCAAAAATAAAAAAATAATAAAAATAGAAATAGAAATGATATATAATGAAAAATAAAAAAATAAAAAAAATAAAAATAAAAATAATATATAATGAAAAATAAAAATTAATTAAAATTAAAATTAAAATAATATATAATGAAAAATAAAAAATAAAAAAAACTTTATTCGGTCCATTTTTCTGGTAAGTTTAGGCAAAATGTAGTCTATTGGGAAAATGGACCAAATAAACCTTTTTTTAATTTTATATTTTAATTTAATTTTAGATTTTATAATAATTAAAAATTAATTTCAACCAAATCACAAAGTTAAGAAAAATTATTGCACAAATCGCAAAGCTAAGAAAAAAATAAAAATAAATTTACGGGAAAATAGAAAAGTAGTAGGAAGGAAAGGAACGAAAAGAACTTACTAGGAAGGAAAGGAATGGAAGCTCTCTATCACTTTTAAGAAATTTACGGGGAAAAAGACAAAGAGTTTCCTTCTTGGTAAGTTTCAACTTATGGGGAAAAAATTAACTTTTTGTGACTTTTCCTATAAAGGAACAAAGAGGAGAACTTACCAAGAAGGAAAAGTCACAAGAAGGAAATGAATGTAAGCTCTATGTCACTTTTCCCAAAAAGTTCTAGTGAAGAACTTTACGGGAAAAAAGACAGAGAGCTTCCTTCCTGGTGATCAGAACTTTACGGAAAAAAAAAAATAGAGAGCTTCCTTCCTGGTAAGTTTCAACTTATCGGGAAGGAATAAACTCTCTGTGACTTTTTTTGTAAAACAGTGGTCATAATCTATTTTACGGAAAAAGTTACAAAGAGCTCACTTCCCGATAAGTTTAAACTTACCAAGAAGTAATAAAAATTAAAAATTAAATAGAATGGGTCTCTTAAACAGACGCATTCTAATAAGGACAAAAAAAAGTACCATATTTCCCTAATTTTTTTTCAAAGTACTATTTTCACTTAATTTTTTTTTAAAAAGTACACCCAATCTAATGGATCCCTGTTTTCCATGTGATCAAACTTTTTCAAAATTCCAAATGTGAAGCCAATATGGTGTAATTAAGTGCATGTTTGGGAGTGATTTTAAAATTGTCAAAATCACTTTTGTCATTTTAAAAGCACTAGAAAAAATATTTTTAATCTCTCAAAATTAATTTGATTTTAAATTTTATAATTTTATGCAATTTTCATACCATCGAAGTTAGTTTTGAATGATTGGAACACATTTCATATAAACTTTAAAATGACAAAATGATTTTAATCATTTTAAAATTACTCTCGAAACATGCCTAATATAGTTAGTTATAGATTGAAAATGGAAATTTGAATTTACCCAAAAAGTTGGTTTGATTTTTTTAATATTGGTCAAATCTTTATTTTCAAATATGAATTTATCTAATTGTTCCATTTTATCAACATATTTTTGTGTATTTTAGATTCTATTTTCAACTCTCACTTAATCTTAATTTATCTAATTATTTTGCCCTTCTTTTTAACGTTTATTTTAATATTTTATATCACTCTATCTGCCTTTTTCATATCTAGGATAATTTGAAACTCTTTGAACACTTATTTTAATTAATATATTGATTTTTTCAAATATATTCTCATATTTTGTTGTCTTTTCCGAATCAATTTCAAATAAGCACCTAATTTTCTTGTTCTAGGTTTGTCTGAATCGATTTTAATATTTGTTATTTTTTCAATCATTTTCAAATAAGCATCCATAATTTTGTTGTTGTTTCGTTTGAACTTCTTTTCATTTTGTTATGGCTTTTTCAACCACTAAAGGTTCTCTCTCTCCCTTTTTTATTAGTAGTAAGTGGAATGATACCTTTTAGAGAAAACACTCTAACAACTTCTCGAAGAATGATGAAGCTCAATCGAAAAGGACTTTATTTGAAAATGGAGGTCTAGGGTTAAGAGTTAATATTAGGATCGTAACTTCAAGTTCGATTTTCTTCTTCCCAACTTTCTAAATGTCATCATTAATGCTAATACTGCCATGGATCACTCCCTAGATCTGAAATTTATTCAAAATACCCACAACCCATGTTTTTGTTTAAATTTTGCAACAACCCATGTTTTTGTTTAAATTTTGCAATGGTGCATCTATGTGTTGTCCTTGTACTTCTTAATTTTATTTATGGTCTCAATGCTTTAGATGTATGTGGATATTAAAAAAAAAAGACTTATAGAGAAGAATTACACTGTAATTCATTTTTTTCTTGACAACCATTCTTACTTTGCAATTGAGGTTTCTTCAAGCTTTGGAGATCGAATGAGATTTTGCGTAATCTTAAAAAATTATACGATAATTTGGATATTTCTTGGTTTTGTTAGGTTAGTCCTTCATTTTGAAATGTTTAGATCACATTTTAGTTTTTTAGGAGGTTGGATCCTATCTTCCTTTCTTTAGATAAAATCTATTTTGAATACCAATAAAATATAGGTTATTACGATTTAAAAATATATGTATTTTTTGTATAAAATAATTGTAGATACTATTTGAAGTATTATTGTAATATAATAATTAGCAATTCAAATTCTTTTTGCTTTTTGTGTATAGAGGGTAGTTTTAACGTGCTTAGTAGAGCTAAAAGTGCGTGTGGGGGAGGGGGAGGGGGAGGTTCTCTTTGCTTTAGAGAGAAAAGCTTGCAATGGAGATTTTGTGGGTCACATTGATGCTTTGTGGGAATCTTGTTACAAGGTTGAGAAAAGATTGTTTGGAGTTCTCAAGCGTTTTACTTGGGGTAGGGATGTACCAATGGTTAGGCGGAGGGGATTTTAATGAAATAACATCTTATGGGGAGAAGGAAGGAGGGTGCATTAAGAGTGAGTACCTAATGAGTGCCTTTCTTAAAGTTATTGATTGGTGCCAGCTCAGAGATTTGGGGTTTGAAGATAGGTTCATGTGGACAAATTGAAACCTTGAACGGAGCCTTATTTAGGAAAGACTGGATCAATTCGGCCAACATCGAGTTTTTAGCTTTGTTAGAGCACATTAGGGCAAATCATCTTGATTATTTTTGTAAGATCACATCTCAGCCTTCTATTATTACTTAGAATGATTACAGGTTACAAGAGCTGAAAGAGATCTTGAGAGGTTTCTCGATGAATAAGAGAGATATTGGAGAGTTGGAGCAAGAGAAGAATGACTTTTTGGGGGGATCACATTACAAAGTGGTTCCACCAAAGATCCCCTTGGCTATAAGATATTTCAAGACTTTGTTCATCACTTCTTCTCCTAGCTTGAAAGTTATTGGAAACATCACTGAATGTATTCCTTGATGAGTATCTGATGTTCAAAATGAGACTCTCAGTTAAAAGTTTTATTTGTTTTGAGATTGAAAGTGCTTTAAAAAATATGAATTCCTACTAAGATGCTAGGGCTTGATGGGATGCAAGCCATTTTTTTAAATCAAAAGTACTAGGATATAGTGGGTAATGAAGTGGTGGCGATCTACTTGAAAGTTGTAAATGGTTAGATGGATTCGAGGGAAATTAATAACACTTTCACTTTGCTCATCCTTAAGAATCAGACTCATTAGCCTTCTTGAATATGCTAAAATATTTAAGTGGGCTTTTATTGGAGTGTATTGAAAATTAAAGGCCCAATGACATCTTTTGTAAATAAAGGTTGATGACATTTTTGAAATAATCATCATCTTTATTCCTTAAGGCACCCATCAAGGAGAAAAACTTTCTTCTTGAAAGGAAGCCGCTGCAAAAGACACTTAGAGAGAGAGAGAGAGAGAGAGAGAGAGAGAGAGAGAATTCTGTGGAGGGAGAGAGAAGTCGTGGGTTTGACTTTCGATTTGTCATCATCGACGTTGGAGTTCTCCGTTGGGAGTACTAGTTCGACAGCGAGTTTTCCGGCGAGGTAGCCGCGTGGGTCTCCTGTTCAGAGGAGTATTGTCCGCTGGGTGAGTCTCTGGTTCAAAAGGAGTTTTTTCGGGCATTTGGGTCTCGGTTTGGAGGTATTGTTCAGCGCTAAATCTCTTGGTACAGTGGGTGTTTGTCAGCGGTAAAATTTTTAGTTGCCGTAGATTGCACATGCGATTGGTCTCAATCTAGAGGCGGAATAATCATGGTTTCATTCTTCTCGAATGAATAAATTACAGATTGTTGATTCTTGCATATTTATGTAATTTGTAAATTTATTTGCTCTTAATAAAAATCACTCCCAGCTTGTTCTTAGGTGGATGTAGACCAACTTGGTCGAACTGCTTTTGATTTTTTGTCTGCTGGCTATTGTATTATGTTTTGGACATGTTTGAGTTCTATTTTATTCTACAAGCCTATGTAATGTGATTTGTAAGCTAGTTTTGAAGACTAGTGCAAACAAACTAACAGGTGTGCTAAAAGACATTATTCACCATCTCAATCTGCCTTTCTTCCTGGTTGGCTTATTTTGAATAACACTTTGATTTGGTTATGAGGGCTTTCAAGCAATGAACAACAGAAGGAATAGTAAGCTGTGTTGGGTGGCTTTGAATAGGGGTGAAAGAAACTAAACCAAACCGCTAAACTGAACCGGAGCAATTTGAGTCCGTTTGATTCGATCTGGGTGTTGTTATTATTCAAACTCAAACATGATTGATTTGGTTTAGTTTGGAAGAAACCGAATTGTACATACAGAAGTCCAGTTCCTCGTTTCTATTACCATCAATAAATCATTGTTTATATTCTATAAATAAAAAGCTTTCTCGCATTTTTACTTTACGCATTTTCTTTTCCTCACTCTAATTCTCGAACCACACGGCCACACCAAACTTCCTCGCTCTAATTATGCAGAGATTTTAATTATAAATTATTCATTTAAATATTTATTTTCTATAATTTTCTCTTTAATTAGAATCTCATTCAAATTAAATAATTTATTTATTTGAATCTCATCTAAACAAATTAATTCTTCATATTATAAAGTTAAAATTTGAATTTGATTCAAATAAACTTTATAATAAATTATGTATTAATTGTATCCAATACAATTAATATTTTCTTTCATAAAATTTGAACGTTTCAAATTCTTTTTTCAATATATTTGATCCTTGTCAGTCCATGGTGAGCTAGCAAGGAGACTTCATGGACCTATAGATTATAAGGTCCAATGATCTAATATTAATTAACCAAACTCTTTAATTAAAGTAACCTTTATTCATTAACTACAAGACAAACCACTATAGACCCACTGTTGAACTCTTATGCACTATAAGATAAGTTGTGTCTATAGATGTAATCAATACAGCAAGTTGATCCTTTACAAATTGTTCGTAATTACAGTTGGGTCCAATGTCTATTTTACACCTATAACTACATTTTTTTCTTAAGTACCACTGATTCCTTTAATGAACAGTTTGTTTATAGTCCAACCATAAACTAAGTCCCTCTTGGGCTAGTGAGAGGGTGGATCCCCTTGTTCAAGTCCCGTAGTCAACACGCAAGAGAACTACTCATCTACTTACTTTATGCACGAATGAGTGAAGTCCATCTTGTGAAATTATGTTCTCAACTCCCTATTCGGTCAAGTCCCCAAAATGGTGGACTTGTTGAGTCGGCGACTCAAGCCATTCTCACCCATGCAAATCAAAGGATGAGCCTTCATAGACATAAGTTCATAACTCACTCATGATTAAGACTGAGTCACACATGATCATCCTGTGAAATATTTAATCTCATCAATTAACAGATTTACAAAGGGAGATTAATTATTTCGCAATTTAGTCTTATATAAACTCTTTGTATAGGATACTTCCATTCTCATTTCTCCACATGAACGGTTTGGATCAAACCATTTGTAACTATTACAAAATGGACTATATCCATGGTGTTACCAAGATAAGACACCGGTAACTCGTAGAAATACAAGCTATTGTTGCCACTTAATTAGAATAATTAATAAAATGCAGTGGAAAAAGATCACCTTTGCAATTAACACTTGCAAATCTATCTATCCTAAAATGTTACAATGCTAACCTTTATAAATGCAGGATTTGGATTATAAAAGAGCTTGAAAGATGCAAGAACTTCTTAACGCATAAAAAGGCTCAGTGCAACCATGCAATGAAAGTAGAATCATGCAGTGAATAGATAGTTTTTGAAAGAGGTCAAACACTTGGGCGGTGACACGTCTAGTCAAAGTGCAAGTTATAAACTAATTTGAAAGGTGTGCGGTAGAGCCAATGAACTAATGACAGAGGAAAAGTGGAAAAGCAGGGTATGGAATTAAATGCAAAATGTGTCAAACAATCATTAGAGAGAGAGCTTTGAGGAAGGTTAAATGAAGCATAAATAGCTCAAGCATCACACATTTTAGGGGTTTGAAAGTCGGAAAATTAAGGAGAGATTCTTCTTCACCATCTTCAATTCCCTGGGTTCTCTTGTTCTCTCGAAGCTTAAGGAGAAATTCTTGAATTCCAAAGGGAGGAGGAAAATGAGGGAGAATGCCATCTTTCAATCACCATCACAAATGAAGCAAGTCTGCATGAGTTAAAAGAAGCAAGAGACGGAGACCGGAAACTCAACAATCTTACTTATTTGATCAAAGCTTTGTCATCCATTTTTAGTTGTGTTCATCTACAATTTCATATTAAGACAATTACATTGTGTTATACTTTATTTTTAATAAAAAGCATGAGTTCTATCATCTTTCGTATATCCTTATGCTTGCTTTTCTCTACAATGAGTAGTTGAGTCTTTAATGGACTGGGAAGAGTAATTCAACATTCTAACAAGTTTTGCATGAGTAGGTTCATCTTTCAATGTGTGAATAATTTTATTGCTTGAATCCATTTGATCAATTGGTTTAAGTAACAATATCTAACTATTTGAGAGAGTAAGTGGTTGTGGAAATCATTGAACAAGGCAAGTACTACCTTTAGAAATAAAGACAACATTGCGTTCATTTAACTTAAACATGCGTCTTAGAGATAAGAATGAGAAGTGATTACCTTGCGTTGGTAAAGTTAAAGGCATGAACGGATACTTAATGTATAAACTTGAATGAATGTTGATGAATCTTCTCAACCCTACTTTATCTACTAATTGTTAGTAATCCACAACAAACTAGCTATACTTGTGCTGCATTTTTCATCATCAAAGCGTACCATCCACACTTTCAACTCATTGCATGCTCACCATAATTCTCTCTCTCTATTCACCCGGTCTTTTTTTTTTTTTTCCATTCACTTTTACATAGTTTTCATATAAATCCTCCAACCAACTTGATTAATTTTGAAGTGCGAAAGACTATAAGTAACCAACATTAATTGATTGCCATAAAAGTCTCTGTGTTCAACCCTGGTACTCATCAGGACACCTTAGTTAGGTTTATACTTGGGCATTGATTAGGAAAGCTTATGCTTAATTAAAGCTTATTTTGAGCATTCAACAACATTAAAGTAATTATTTTTCTACCATTAAGAAAGGCGATAGGCACCCAACCTTATCTATATACTATAGACCCTTTAGGTTATTTCTTGAACATGATCCACTTATTTGTCAACTACATAATGTTCAAGATTACATATAATAACCTTGGATTTTACTGTTAATGGATAAATTAATATTACATGTTTAATAATAACTAATTAACTACGAGGCTTTATGGCACAAATTCCAATACACAAAAATTCTCAAGTTTTGCATTATGGATGAGGGGTAAATTGTTAAGATGCGTGAGAGACTTAGGTAATCTAAATCTAGCCTATGATTTATTGAATCTTAATTAGAGCATGTACATTGAATTAGGTGGATAGTGTTGGGTTTTATGCCCTAAACGCGTAGTTTGTAAATAAATAAACAATTTATTAATTATTAATAAAAATAATTTGTCATTTTATTTTGTGTTTTAAATTGCATAACTAAATCCAATAAATCAAAATTCAAGGTTATTTACATGACACTTGAATAATATGTAGTTGACATAAAGGTGGATCATGTTCAAGTAATAACCAAAAGTTACTATAGTATATGGATAAGGTGGGGTGCCTTATTCTAGTAATACTATGGATATGACAGACTTCGTAATTGTTACAAACGATTTGATGCTAATCGTTCATGTGGAGACATGTGAGTGGGGTATCCTATATAAAGAGTTTATATAAGATTGAACTACTAAAATATGATACATGTCACGAAATGCATGTTTTAAGGCTTTTTTTTAGTATCTTTTCTTATAAAAAAATTGTATTTTACGTTGTTAAAATCCCCAAATTATGTTCTAATTGGATAAAATGAATAATTATGAGGTCTTTGTTTGCTAAAAGTGCATTTTTATCAGTTTGGACCTGTTTTGGGAGCTTTTACATCGATTTTTGGCTGTTTTGCAAAAAATGTCCTCATTGCACCCACATCACCAAAATATGATGTGGCCACATCAAAATCCTAATTTTAAAAAACGTTACCCAGTCGTCTGCGAGTGCAAATTACTGACTGGGAAGCTCCGAATTTGTGGATTTTTCCCTTACCTAATACCTTTAAAGCCTATATAAGGAAAGGAAGCCTGCTCCTCAAGTATATATCTCACCTTCATCACAAAATTCAGTCACTCAAAGGAGATTTCCCACTCAAAATTCTAAAACTTCTCCAAAAAATAGGAGTTCCTTTGGAGAAGCTAGAGTTAGGATCCCATACCTGCGAGAGCGTGCATAGAGAGTAAGGATTGATTCTTAGTAAAGGACAATTCGTTCCTAGGGAGATGAAGAGAATGGGGACCCATCCGCAGAGTGTTTACTGTATTTCAACACTTACTTTCATTTCTTCTTTGTTAGATCTATTCTTTTCATATTCATTTTGTACTTATGATTTTGGAAGTAATGCAAGCATGTCATTTATTCTTTAACATGAGCTAAATTCACTGAGTGGTTCAACTATGTGGATGCCCTAGGGATTTATGGCTTGATCATATGCTAAAGTTTCATACCATGCTTGCTTGCTCCCTCATTTCTTTTGTTGATTTTTAAAGCTAAATATTGTTAAGTTAAACTGGTCACTTAGTGTAGCAATCTAGTGGGTCCTAGTGCTAAGAATGTTGGGATATAAATGGAGTTCACAAGGGAATATGGGGTAAGAGCCTAGGGATAAGAATACCAAACAACCTTAGGGAAAAGGGGCATCATAGGACAAAGAATAAGTGCAAAATTAATCTAATTAGTAGCTAATCATAGGGATATAGGTTTAGCTCCTTAGACACTGTTGCGTTGAAAATATATTATGCATGATGGGTTGGATTGGCCTTATGCAGCGTTGATGTTGCTTTAGATTGGTTCATTTAAACACAAGTTTTCCTATTAAAAACCCAAGTGTAAGTTTAAAATAGGATTCCTGGAGAGTCCAAGGTTGAACACAGGGATGTGTAACAATCTGATATTAAGAAACTTATTTGATTTAATCCAGTTTGTTGGTACAAAAGAATATATGTAAAAAGAATGCGTTGAAGATAAATTTACAAGTATAAAAACAGTGGATGAACATATGGATTGATGGGCGTGGAAGAAATGGTGAAAAATGTCAAGTACAAATATAATCAAAATAGCATGTGTTGGGATGGAGAAGTCCATGGAAAAAGTAGGGTTAAGAAGACTTCACTAGCATATTTCTAAGTAATACTTAAGCAAGCATTCATGTTGCAAACTCGAACTTGGGAACGTATCTCTCGATGCTTCGACGTCACATTTATCTTATTTCTAAGATGCATGATGAGTTATTCTTACAAAAGATCAACTTTATCTATAAAGCCAATTCTTTTCTTGTTTAAACGAAAATAGTCAATCACTTACTCTCTCAAGCAGTTGGTTATACTTACTTAAACCTATTTTTTTGATAGATTCATGCAAGGTTTTTAGCACACATTTAAACAAGATGAAAACTACATAAGTATAACTTAGAATATGTAGATTCATTCCTCAACTAAGAAATTTAATCACCCATGATGTAAGATGTTAAAGAATGATAAGAGATGGAAATGTGAAATCAATCAAACTTATATTAAAGAAGTATGCTTGTCTTTCGATTAACATAATCTTAATACAAATAAGAAAGGTAGAAATGAAAGTAAAATGTTAAATAAAGAACATCAAGCCACCAATGGCAATGTCTTGCTTCTTGGAGGCTTGAGATGGAAGTTATTTTAATACAATTTGCATGGGGCAAAATGGATGGATTTTCACTCTCTGAAAGGTGACACTGAACTTTCACTTAGAATCTTCAAACAAGAGATCTTGAGGTAGAAGATGGCAATGGTGGTGAGGGAGATTGAGTAGAGTTTTCACCCACTATTTTCTCTCTCTCTTCAACATGGGCTTCTTCGGGCTACTGATAGGTGTCCAAAAAGTGGTCTCATAATTTTTTAACACCTTTGCATTTAATTTTGTGTCCTGCTGTGCAGACTTCATCGTGTCATCAGTTATTGGTTGTGTCATGGCCTGGTCAAAATCAACCATCCACTTGCACAGACACGAGACCCACCGTCCATGCATTTAACGTTTCTTTTCTTCTCAACGTTGGGTTCTTCGACGTGTTGATCATTGGGGCGATATAGATATGGTGATTCTGGCAGCATCTTTTTCTTTAGCGTTTTTGGCTTTTTTTTTTTGTCACATACTGAATTCAAAAGATATAAAACTCATAATTTCTAGGATAGAAGCTTTTGTAAACATCATTAACGTAAAGTTATTCACATTAACGTAAAGTTATTCATATTACACTATTTCATTCTCAAATTCATGCGTTCACCTCCTAAATTACTCTAATTATTCCAAATAAAGAATACAATAACTTTGATTTCTACAATTAGTTATTAGGCGCCTAAAGGAACTTGATACAAGACTGAGCAGGTGAAGATAGCTAGTCTCATGGGATTCGACTATTGGAGTACTCCGAGATTATTACTTCATCAATAGTGTATGCTTGCCTAGGACCACATTTATTTTTATTGTCAACACTCGTACAGGTTGGTCGATCAAAATAATTAATCTCTCTTTGTAACACCGTTGATTGAAGAAATTAATATTTTACAAAATTACCATATGTAAATTAATCTCAATCCTGAATGAGTAATGAGCTCTGCAAAAAAACCCACTCCGATCGGGTTAGAGGATCCCCATTTTGACCGGGGATCGGGGTCAAACTGGGGACCTTTTTAGGATCCCTGTCTAGGGACAAGGCGGGGACGGCGAGGGTATTCCCAACCTGACCCCGACCAAAACTCAACCCCAAATTCCTTGACTTCAATATACATATATATAGGATGTTGACCAACTGTCACCCTCGCTCTCGCTCTTGCTGTCTCTCGCATCCTTTCCTCACTCGCAATCACTCTATATCTCTCGCTCTCTCCTCCAGAGATTAAAGAAGGGGAACAGGGAATGGGTTCCCGCAGGGACCTATTTTCCTGACGGAGAATCCCCATCCCCGTCTTGGTCTACAAATGGCAAGGACCGGGGGACGGGGAACACCCTGTCCCCCCTCCCACGCCCTGCCTTGGCCCCGGCCCCGTTGCCTATCCTACTTGGGAAGGCTCATCCTTTAATTTGCATGGGTGATAGTGGGCTGAGTTGCTGACTCAGTAAACCTACCATTTTAGGGACTTGACCGAGTGGCGAGCTGGTGAAACACACCTAAAATGTGTGTTATTTGCCCTTAATTTAGGATAGTCTTTAATGAGATTTTATAAGATTTGGTGGTGTCTTCTAGTAAACTTAAGATTCTAGAAGACGGTAAACATAGCGCTTCTTGGGAGGCAACCCAAGTATATTGCGCTCTTTTGTTTTAGTTTGTCTGATTTGTTTGTTTCCTTTTATAGGAAGCCACGTATATGCCTCTAATTATTTTTCAGGAAATTGGTGCAAAGTGTCACAATCTAACTTGGAGATAGTAGATTGTGACCCCACGTGTGCAGATAGTGTAGTGGCGACACAAGAGTGTTGACACATCTGGCAATAACAGAGGGCCAAGAGAAGTGCCATGATGTGACCGAGGAGGACGGTGCATCACCCAACACACCAAGATAAGTGGATAGGCGTGTCAAGCTGAACAACAAGTAAAAAGACAAGCATCAATGCCATCGGCAAGTGTCAGTGGCAAAGCTCGATAGGGGCCACGTGAGACCCTAAGCCATGACCTCAGAAGTAGGGGCATTGTGGTGAGTTTGGACAAACGGCTCTAGAGTTAGATCCATATCGATAGAGGATGGAAGCACGTAAGATACCATGTCAATCGGAAGTCAAACGGGTGCTCTACATGGGCGAGTGACCCCTCGCCGCGTTGTATATGCATGGGTGTCAAAGAAGGAAATGTTCAGAATGTACTATAAGGGGGAAGGCATGGTGTTGACTCTCCACCACCCCTGGGCCTTAGGGCCTAAATGAGCTGCCACATGGCACATGAGTGTGTCATGGCATGGGCGAGGATCGCGGGATGAGCGTCTCGAGCATCTTCTTGTGAGGAGGAGTAACTCAAGGACAGTGTCGGGTGGCGCGAGTGTGCCAATATTGCGCCTCCTTGGGTGGACTAGAGGTTGCTATATATGGCCGGGTTCCAGCACGATATCCTTGTACGACGTGGTATGGTTGCAAGTGTTGCCATACTAAGATAAGGTCCGAGTTGATGGATGTCCTGTTGGTCCCCATAATATACGAGCGACCTAAGGGTTGATCCTTGATGAGCGTGCATGTATGTGAAAGAGGAACTTGTAATGTGTGAAGAGGCGATGTGCAATGCCGAGAGTAAAGTTGGGTGTGAGCGTTGAGTTAAGAACGTTCTTCGAGACAAAGCCATTGATGGGTGAAAGGATGCCCACGGGTGTGATAAGTCGAACAGGCGTCGAGACAAGTCGTGAAGCTAGAGGAGTGAAAGTTCAGGTGAGGAAGTTGGAACTCACCCAAGGTCCGACAAAGCACAAAGGTTTGAGAACAGAATGTATTGGCTATAAGTTAGCCTTTAGGCTGGCCATGTGTGAAAGAATGTCATGGCGCGGCACGGTTGGAGAAGTACGATCGTGACACAAAGTACTCATTCAGCCAAGCCTTTTGATAGACTCCTCAAGCTCTCAGGCTTGTATCTCTTTGCTTTATTCTTTTATGCATTGAGGACGGCATCGTTCTAAGTTTGGGGTGGGAAGCGTACTTCGTACTTTGGTGTGATTTCATCCTACTAAGCATGCTAATTTGCTTTCAATGATTATGTGGATGTTAATTGAATTTTGGAAAAATTTGAAAACTTTTTCGTTTTGAGCTTTAAAAGATAATGGAAATGTTTTATGGTTGTGTGCTTTTGATGTTGATTGGCCATGATGAGACCTTAATATGTATAAAGGATGACTTACTGTGGAAATAGAATAGCATTATCTTGAGTTTTGATCTACTTAAGTCCCTCTTGAAGTCTCCCATATTCTTGAGCATGTTGTCACTTTAATTTAGAAATTTTAACATATAAAAAGATTAAGTTGAATGTATTTGTTTGTCACTCCCAAAGGCCCCACTAGTTAGAGAGTTGAGATGCATGATGGTTTGTAATGTTAGACTATGGAAGAAGAAAAGATTATTTATGCCTTTGAAAAAGTGTACACAAAAATGTATGAGCTTTAATGCCTATCTTTCTATCATTCAAAATTTTAAACTTGTAATGTGTATGCATGGATGGGGGTAAAAAGAGTTGCCTTTGCTGTGATCAGTAAAGACGCCTGAAAATTGACTAGGTACAAGTCCCTACAATAAATATGTAAAAGCTAGTGCCCCAAGGTAAAAAGAATACAAGTTTAAGCCGGCAATGAAAAATCTTGAAATATTAAGGCACCTTAGTGTACATATTACTTTCTTAAAATATGTGGATTTTTGAAGATTGGTGCATGAACTAGATTAGGGGGAAAACTAGAGAAGCTCTCTTAAGTCCTAAGGTGAGTTCTTCTTTTTGAATTAAAGGAGGCTTGCACACACACTTGGGGGATGACGAGATTTGGCCTTGAATGATTTCAACAATATAGATATGCTTGAATGTCTCTACTTAAGATTCTAATATGTTATTCTCTAAGGCAGGAATTAATAGCACACTTATTTTGAATTTCCCTATGTTTAATTCTTTTATTTGCTCGAGACTAGAAAATTTCTAAGTTTGGGGTGGTGAAAAGCACCTAAAAAGTGCTTATCTTGCCTTTGATTTAGGGATGTTTTTATTACATTCAATGTGTTTGCTAGTGGTCTTCAGGTGATAATGAAGACAATAAGGTTTAAAAGTCAAAGAAACCAAATGGAGCCAAAATCGAGCAAAAAATGGAAGAAAAAGTGGAAAAACCCTAGAAACAAGGAAGCGCAGCCGAGAGCGTTACTAAAGAGCATAAAATTTGGGAGATCAATGATAGCACCTAAAATGTGTTATTTTCCTCAGCTTAACTCAAGATCTTTATGCTATTTAATGTGTCAATATGTTATTTGTAGGTTTCAAGCACTTCGTAGATAGAACAGGGTGTTAGTAGGGAATTAAAGCTAAAACGAGCCAAAATGGAGCTCTATTGCATCAACCGGGAAAGAGAGCTCTAAAATGAACAAAATGCCCCTAAAGTTACAGCACAGCGGTGCCACCTAAGCCCTGCCGTGACACTTTTTCTCGAGAACAAATCAGCTGGCGAAGAGTAGTAGCGCCACGATGCTCCGAAGTTGAAACACGGAAGAAATTAGCGTTAGCATCGCAGTGTTGTCCCAAGCCACGTCGCTCCGACTGTTTTATAAAAAGGAAACTTGACTTTTAGGTCAGAAGTAGCCACCAACTCAAATTCCCACCTCTTTCTCTCTATTTTTCTACTTCCTTTTCATTATTTCATGTACAAACTTGATCCTTGGATGCCCATAACGATGTATTGGGGCTAGGTAACATACTTCTAGCTTGGGTATTAGGGATTTTCCTTGTAATTGATGTTCTTATGAGGTTCTGAACTGAATTCTTTGTATGCATGATTTAATTTCGAATTTACAAGTATTATGATCATATTGTGAACGTTGGTGTATGCAATGATTATAGCTTAAGGTCAATTTACTATTCGTGACACTTGATTGTACGTTAATCAAAGAAGCAATAGGTTAGATTAGTTTTCAATTCTAATTTATTGACGGACATTGTTCTAATCAACCTAGAATTAAATCAGCAGAACACTTAATCTAGGCCTTTCCAGTTGAGTGTTCTCCCTAATTATCCCTAGAACTTAATGCAATTAGGCTTAATTCGAATTTTATATATCTTTCATGTTACACCCCCTCCCGGATTATCCTTTCTCATCCCGAGAAGAGGTGTGAAGACAGCAACCTTGACTCTTCTGTAAGGTTCATTGTCCAACCATTTCCGTCAAGAACAGCCCAGACGAGGTTTCCGTGTAGGCAAAGCATCCCGAACTCGCTTGCTACCTGAAAAATAAAACAACAGAAAAACATTATGAGCTACAATGCTCAGTGAGTGACTAACTAAGAAACAACTCAATAACATAACTACAGTCATCTATAGGAACTGCTAGATCATGCTTCATAAACTTGTAAATAACCACATTTGTACTTAATTATTATTACATAAATGGATATCTTTCCATCGAACCTTTGTGAAGGCGGAGCAACCTCAACGCACTTAACGTCAATAAGCCTTAGCTGTGTGGAGTAATCTCAACACATCAGTGTCAATTGCTCTTTTATTCTGATTATAAATCTGTCTGTTCTCGGGCTGCCCGTGTACCTTCTCATGTCCTTTGGTACTAGGGTCCCAGGGAAAGTACTCAATCACCGTCTTTATATCCTTAAGTGAGAGCTTAAAAGAGATGCTAGGGCCGCCCATATGCCTTCTCATGTCCTTCAGCATTGGGTCCCATTTAAATAATTCTAGTACACAAACATACATAATACGTTTCTCCGCATTAACTATAATCATGATATCTTAGCTTCCCAGAACATTATGTAGCAACTAGCGTGATCAGACTTAGAACATTATCTAATACATTATCAATCTCTATCTCCCATAAAAGAAATGTGCTAGTTTAATACATAAAAGTACATTTCATCTCATACTTTCAAGATATCATTAAACATATAGGAGAGAATAACATTCAAATTAACTTATTTCAAACCATAAAGTCACTCACAAATCTCTTAAGGAATTTCCCCTTTTTCTTTCAAATTTCCGTTTCCCGAGCCCTTAACGCAAGGCTTCAGCTTCTAGTCCACTAGTTAGCTATTTTCACTCTCAGTAGCTTAGTTGGTCACAGCGTTCTAACTCTGGAACGCAAGACTGGCCTCCCTCTATCAGTTTGGCTGGTCACAATCCTGCCCTTCAACACAAGGTTGATGGCTACTGTAAAGTGCAGCCTAACTCCTCTTATTTCTTTCGGATGCGTCGACTTCTCTTGACCGCAAGGTCAACTTGAACGCATCGTCTATTTTCGAACACCGCGTTCACCTTAAATGTTAGATTCGTTTCAAACGCAAGGTCAACCCCTTTTCAACGCAAGATAACTTCTTTAACACCAGATGACTAAGTTGTCAAGAATGTCTTCTTTCTTGGCCGCAGACCTCCTTTTACAACGCAAGGGTTCCTTCTTTCTGTCTTCGTTCTCCTTCTTCACTCAAGGATTTTTACTTCAGAATCATCAGTCATTACTCTTCCACCAGGGTCCTATTTATAGAGATCTTGCCGTCCTACTCCTCTTTTGCCACTTGATTGCCATATGTCGCTCTGCATGTCTGACTAACCATGCATTAGTCCAAGTGTTACCTTGCATGAAACACTTAACATGCCTTTTTTATACATCCTTATTTTAAGGTGTCAAGTTTATATGAAGCCACCTGGCCTTTATAACTTATCTTATTCGTCCATTATTTTCAAGTAGATAGCCATTCAATCCATACAGCGCCCTCATGCGTTCATTGAGTTTCCTCTAAGGTTTGAGCTTCCCTACTCACTTGTCTAACTCTTAACTAAACTACACTATCGTCTTTGACGCGTAGAGATAACTGTCTTAACGCATAGGGACCTCAATGCATAACAACCTCACCAACGCATGGTAAGCCAAATACGTTTCTTCTTCCGTCGACGCGGCGACTACTTCAGCTCACAGCAACCATTCGTGATCACTTTCAACGTATAGTCGTGCTATTACAATCCAGTGTTTACACAATACCGCTAAGCGTCAACGACAACAAATCCTTCTCAAGCTCTTCCTCTATGCGTTGGTCCTATTGCGTTCACTTCCATCCTGCGTCCATGACCATCTTCCAATCCTTAGTCATTCCTTGATTATTTCCAAGGTTATTCTTTTAAACTTTTCCTTATATTAACTATTTCCTTTTAGATAAATTGGCATGCGTCCAACACATGTTCTAGTTTTTGTGTCTACTCCACAACCTTCTACTTTCCAACACTTAGAAATATCTTATAATAGAAGTCTATGCATCTTACTTCTTCCCTTTAAGTGCTTGAGTACTTCCTATACGTCCACTTTTACTATGCGTTACTTCAGTCTTGACCATGCGTCCAACGTGGTCTTTTATTCCTCTCTTTTGGACTTTTCAACGCATCGGTTGCTAAAAGTTGGGTTGTCACATTTCATCAGTTCGTTTTAACTCTAATTTGTTGATTAGGATAATTTAATTTTAGCCTTCCCAATTAAATTGATTAGGTGCCAACTATAACAAATTTTGTAATGATAAACCAATGAATAAGAACATTTAACAAAGAAAATCCTGTGTAACCCAAGCTAGGACTTTCTCCACTTGAATTTTACCCCCTTTTAATTTGTGCATTTTATCTTATGCATTTTAAATTATTTCTATGCAAACAACCATCAAAACCCCCCTCCGGTTCCTAGAATTGTCAACCATTCAATTGTGAAATTCGAAATGCTCCCTATGTTCGACTTGGCTTGCCATTACTACTATTGGTTAAGTTCAGTAATTTATTTGTCACGAAATTGAGTGGCAAACTCTGTCCGCCAATCAAGGAAGCGTTGCATCGCTACAATGTGAAGAGAGTGTCGGAACGCTGCAGCGTTGCGCTTGAAACCAGGCAAAGATGACGGACAGTGTCGCGATGCTGCCCAAGAGCGTCGTTACACTGCCCCTTTTATGATGGACAGCATCACCATGCTCTCGAAGAGCGCAATGCCATCTTTCTTTCTTTCTTTCTTTTTTTTTTTTTTTTTTTGAAGATTTTTCAATTTTGAAAATTATTTTGGGCGGCCACATCTATATATTGAGGGATTTTCGGCAACCTTAAACACACAAGAAAATACAGAAGAGATTCCAAAGGAGGCATATGAAATTAGAGAGAAAAGAGAGCCCAAAAGGTGTGAATTTGCTACAATCAAGTGGAGATCAAAAGGGTGCAAAGTCGGGAACCAATTTGAGAGTTCTTCCTAAGTTTCTCTTTCCCTATTACTTTCATGCTTGAGAACTCATATGCAAATATGTATTTAATGCCTATGTGTGGCTAAACTCATTGTTCTAGGGTGTTGGATGATTTAATTATGGATTTATGTTAATGGTTTAGTACTTTTCATGGATGTTGTTGAATGATGTGTTTTTCAATGCTATTGTGCTTCTTCTTTATTGATTGATCATCAATAAGTATTAGGTTATATGTATGATTGAGTGGTTGTATGTCTAATTGGATCTATGGCATTGAATCTCTACTAATCTGGGCGTTTTAGGGTTGGATCTAAAAGCTCTCCAACATGTTGCGGATCCTTCGGCCGTGAGAGGGTCTTTTGGCGGCCATATGAAGCTTAGCTTACTTTAGTAGCCACGTGATGATTCGACGTTCGTGGTAGGCATAGGAGCTGGGAGAAGCGGTAGTGAAGCTCTGATGGTGATGCAAGTGCGTGGTGAGCGTAGTAGCCCCCTCGGGCATGCTCTTTGTACAACCAAGCGAAGAGCTAGTAAGGGCCGGAATGGAATATCATATGTAGTGTAGAATCGGATCTGAGGCTCTTGACTAGGATTGCAACAAGCGAGGAACGAGCGACCATAAGCTCCGCTTAAGCGCTCGACATGTAGTTAGCTCAAAACATGTTCATCATGTGGCCGAACGAAGCGCACTTGCACCTGTCTTTATGAAGGGTGAAGGTGAAGCAACCTAGCATCACTTTAGATAGGAGCATAATGGATGACTTACAACTGAAAGTCAGTTTTTTGGATCGAAGATATATCGTACCACGTAATGGAGATCAGATCTTGGTCTGGATCCGGTGGTTCACTGAATTCGGGACCTAACGATGGTTGTTCGGTTCGTCACATAAACAGGAGCAGACGATTCCCTCGTCTCTCCCTTTTCGGGGAATGGCTGCAATCATAAGCAAGTGATTGAATGAGTGGAGGGCTCCGAAAGCACATGCGGGATAAGTAGGTGTTTCAGGAGACGGTCTAAAAAAGGGTCCGGTCTAGAAAGAAAAGAGAACTCTCAACAAGCTGGAAATAATCAAGATCAATTGGAAGTCCCTGAGTTTCTTGACAAAGTTCATGCGACGACGATCTATATGGAAGGGCTATTTTGTTGATGCATTCTTGTTGAGAAAGTTTTTTTTTTTTTTTTAATTCTCCAACTCCGAATGAGTTTGAGGCCTCCGGCGCCTTTTTTTTGAAGACTTTTTGTTGCGCCCCTATCTCTGAAGGGCGAGGGTGGCGGCCTTGATTGGGTGCCCCTCTAAGATCCTCGGTAAACTCGAGCTTGGGGGGGCCTTTGCCTTCATTTCTTGAAGAGCATGAGGTCACCTCTTCATCAATAGAAAGGAACGCTAGAAAAAACATTGTGAACTCCCCCCAAGAAAAAATAGCGGTAAGTGATGAGGGGGCAGCTTGATTGTGGTAGTCATTGCGAACTCATTGCATTTTTGGAGGATTCGCTCCCTATTCCTGCGGCTGAGAAGCCTCAAGCTCCGCCCCCCTTACTGAACCTCTATAAAAAAAGAAGTCATTTCCCCTTTCTCTAATAAGGTCAGCTCAAGAACTGGCAGAATTGCCCAATCCTATCTTTCTAGATAGTTAGTCCGAAGTGGGAGCAACTTCTAAAGCAAATTCTAACTAAACTCAATCACTTGGCGAGGGGGGTGTAGGAGGTCTTTTTTAGCGCATGTTTTTCATATCGATCAAGCGGGTTTCATTTCATTTTCTGGAAAGCTTGTCATACTATTCCACTTTAGCTAAGCTAATGATGAAAGAGGATCTGGATTTGTTTGCAGATGATGATGATGTCCACTCCTGGCTCGATGCACTTAACGAAAGGGAACTCTCACGATGAAGAAAGAATTTCCTTCGTAATTAAGCAGCATCCTCTAAGTAGGGGTGCGCCAGACCGCCGACGAATAATAGGTACCCCCACCCCAGGTAGAGTTAGTGAGCCGTGTAATAGGCGACCATTTCGCGCAGTTTAGGGGGCACTTGAGTTAGCCGCTGGCGCCCGACTGCGTCTTGACCCCTATCCAATTTTTGGGCCAATTCCCCCTTCATACTACCAAAAAAATGAGATTCTTGTCGAATCCGAGTTTGCTGCTCCAACCATTACCAAACTAATACCTATTCTGTTTAGTACTTCAGGTGCTTCTGTTGCTTATAATGTAAATCCCATAGCGGATCAATTCCAACGAGCCTTTCAAACTAGTACTTTTTGTAATCGACTCTATAGCTTCTTCAATAAATGCTAGATCTTCGATCAAGTTTTGAATGACTTTCTAGTCAGATCGTTCCTGCGTTTTGGATATGAAATCTCATTCGAAGCTTTAGACAAAGGTGCTATTGAGATATTGGGCCCCTATGGTATCTCGTACACATTCCAACGATTGCCCGAGCGAATAAGTGAACTTCAAAGTGGATTTGTTGTGCGAAGAGTGCGTTATGACCCGTGGCCGCCTGCCTGGTGGGGCAGCTACTCCGTTGTGGGTAAACGGGAAACCCGACTCTACGAACCAGAGGAAAGGCTGCACAGCAGTAGTAAGGGCTTTAAGACCGAAGCTTTTTGTAGTGCTAACAGTAATGCAAGTGAATGAATCCCATCCCCTATCAAGTGAAGTGCTTACGCCCCTTTAGAGATAGGGGTGAGCAAAAGACCTCGTTCTTCTATTTTGAGATCTTTAGATTCTTAAGATCATGATGGAGTCCCCTTGACTTGATATTCAATTATTAAAGCTCCCGCCGCCCTAGAACTAGTATAGTATAGCGGAGCTGCTAGCTTCAAAGCTGACCTTCCTATTAGAGAAAGGGGCGCGCTAGCCTAGTGCTAGAATAATATACAAGGTTAGGGGGCTGAAAAGCTGTTGTTTGTTGTCTACTTCGCGAACTTTCGTAGCTCCGTTCTATAACTTCCCTTCTTTTGTCCGTACACGAGGCTGTAAAAAGAGAGAAAGGGGAGACTATCTAGTGGGAGTCATTTCGGTTGTATGCCACGAGGTGCCTATGGACAAGGGGACAAATGAATCATTGCTTTTGGGCGTAGGCAGCCCTCTACCATCCATCCCATTGCATTCCATCATCTCGTATTGCTTTACTAAGCCGTATCAAACCAGATACATCTATTGAATGAGAGAAATGGAGAAAACTCTAAAGATTCTTCATTTTGATATTGATAGGGATCCCTGTTCATTCCTAGATTCCCGTCACTACAGATTGATTGTTCCTACCTAACTACATGGTAGTGGTCTAGGGAGCGCAATTGCTAGAGCACGGGAGAATTCAGAGTAATGATTTCAGCAAGAGCAGCCGGACGGACTACTATAGTGAGTCTAGTGACTACGTCAATTGAGTTGAGTCAAAAGGTATGGTATAGCAGCCTTTCCAAGCGAGCCTCTGGGATCTCCTGTAAACCCCCATGATGTGGTAAAGGGAGGATATTAGGGGAAGCAGTGAGTGGAGATTCCCCTGTAGAGAGCTGGATGAAGGGAGACCTTCACGTCCGGTTCGGAGGGCGGGGATATCCCGACCCTACTATCATTATGCCTTTGCAATGTTACTTGGTTTAACTCTATTTGTGACCTTTTCTCTATGTGGGACTCTCTATCTTCTAGATAATCGATTGTCTTTCATTTTGATAGTGAGTCATTTTTATAATAATAAGTAAAGTCAAGAATAATAATCAAACTAGAGGAGCTTCGCAGCTCGACTGATTAGGCGAGGAGCGAAGCAGGATGGCTTGGTATTGAATCCTTGTTTAATTCATTATGCAACATTCTAGGATTCATAGATTTCATTGCAATTCATATGCTTAAGTCTAGAAACATAAATCCAAGTTATTTTTTTTATATAAAAAATAACTTTTTCTCATGCAACCTAACTGATTACTAATATCTTGAAACCAAAATAAATTATATGGCATTAAGAGTAGTCTTTAGTAACTTTCATTGTTAACGTAACTATTCGCATGATAGATTAACAACAATTCATTGTTATAGATTCAATTAGACATACAATTATCTCAACTATACATCTAATCTAACATTCAAGGATGGTCAATCAACAAGAATTAAGTACAATAACAATGAAAAGTATATTCATTACAACAAAACCATGAAGAGTCTACAATATCAACATAACTTCATAAACAATTCATCAATACTCTAAAATTGAGGAGATTAACCACTCATAGCTTTAGGCAATATATTCACAAACAATTTAAGCATAGAAAGAGTGTAAAGAAGAGAAACTTTACTAAAAAGAAGCTCTTGATAGAGAAGGAACCGCCAAGACATCCTTAGTCTTCACGTTGGGAGCTCAAACGACACGAAGACTCTCTCTCAAACTCTTTTCTCTTTTCCTTTCAACCAACTCACTCTTTGGGACTCTATTGTATAGTTTCTGATTCCTCTTCTTTCTCTTGTGATTAGGGTTGCTGGAAACCCTCCAATTTATAGAGTTGGCCACCCAAAATTCTTTCCAAAATTGTTGATTCTTCAAATAAGCAAAGATGGCGCCATGACGTTGGTCAATGGAGCCGCTGCGCTGACCGACTTCAAATGGTGGCGCCGTAACACTGTAAGATTGCGCTGCCGTTCTGTAAGTCATGAAAACTTACCCTCGGCGTCGTGTCACAACACCGCATTGGTGTTGTAGTGCTGAGGTTGAATGATGCTCTTGGGAAAAAAGCGTCATGGCAGCGCCGAACTAGCACCACGGCGCTGCCCTGTTTTTGGTAGTTTAATGATTCTTTCCTTTTTTTTCACTTGATTTTTGCTTGGTTTGGTTCTTTTGACTTTGATTCTTATTTTCCTTACTTTGAATTGAAAACCACTAGCAAACAAATGAAATCTAAGATAAACTCCCTTAATTTAAGAGAATAAAAAGCACTTTTCAAGCGTTTTTCACCACCACAAACTTAGAGAATTGCTAGTCCCGAGCAAAGAGTAGAATCAAATAAAGGGAGTTTAAATGAAAAGTGTGCTAACGACTCATGTCTCAAAGAATAGCATTTAAGAGCTTAAGTTGAAACATGCAAGCATATCTATATTGGTATAATCATTCAAGGCCAAATCTTGCTAATCTCTCATGTGTGTGTGTGCAAGACTCCTTCAATTCAAAATGCCAAAACTAATTGGGACTTAAGAGAGCTTCCTTAGTTTTCCCCCCTACTCTAGCTCATGCATCAATTTTCTAGTTTCCACACATTTCAAGTCATATGTCCACTAAGGTGCCATTCAATCACATTTTTCATGGGCCCTAAACTTGCATTCTTTTACCCAGGGGCACTAGCTTTCACACATTCACTGTAGGGACCCGTACCTAGTCAATTTTCAGGCATTCTTACTGATCGCAGGAAAGGCAGCTCTTTTTACCCTCATCCATGCATACTCATTACAAGTTTAAAATTTAAAAGGATAGGCATGTAAAGCTCATATTTTGTGTACACTTTTTTTCTCAAAGACATGTATATCTTTTCTTTTTCCTTAGTCTAAGATTACAAACCATCATGCATTTCGACTCTCTAACTGGTGGGGCCTTTCGGAGTGACAACCAAATACACCAACTTAATCCTTTTTTCAGTTAAAGATTCTAAATTGAAGTGGTTATGTGCTCAAGAATATGGGAGATTTTAAGAGGGACTTAAATGAATTTATATCAAGATAATGTTATCCTATTTCCACAATAAGTCATCTATCATGCAAATTCGAATCTCATCATGGGCAATCAACATCAAAGCACACAACCATAAAAATACTTCCATTATCTTTGAGCTCCAAATTCAAAAAAAATTCGAAATTTCATTAACATGCGTATGATCATTAAAACCTCACAAACATGCATAATAGGATAAGATAACACACAAAAGTACGAGTGACACCTCTCACCCCAAACTTAGAATCATGCATTATCCTTAAAGCATAAGAGCATTGAATCAAAGAAAGAACAAGCCTGGGAGCAAGCAGGAAGCCACCAAACAGGCTTGGTGTAAGAAGTACTTTTGGTGGTGAACCAAGATCCTAAAAAATAAGAAAGCATATGAGTGACTCTATGTTTATTTGAAAATAAAAGAAAAATAAAAAAAGCAATAAAATTGGGTTGCCTCCCAAATCAATGGATCATTCTATGAAAGCAAGGTTCTCAATTCTACGTTCTTCATCACTGATGTAGTGCTTCAACCATCGACCATTCACTTTGAAGGTTGTTCCATCATTGCTTTGCAACTCCACGACTCCATGTGGGGACAACTTCACAATGACAAAGGGTCTTGACCATCGTGTCCTAAGCTTACCTAGAAACAAACGTAAACGTGAATTGAAAAGTAAAACTCTTTGTCCAGGAAGAAAGGTCCGTGGGGTGATCTTCTTGTCATGCCATCTAGGAGTGCGCTCCTTGTTGAGTTTGGCATTCATAAGCTTAAGCGCGAAACTCCTCCATCTCATTGAGTTCCAAAAGGCACTTCTCACCGACTTTTGCAAAATCCATGTTCAGCTTCTTAATGGCTCAATAAGCTCTATGCTCGAGCTCTACTGGTAAGTGACAAGCTTCTCCAAACACCAACATGTACGGTGAAGTACCTATTGGGGTTTTGAAAGTAGTACGGTAGGTCCACAATGCTCATCGAGCATAAGGGCCCAATTCTTCCTATTCACGGTCTTTTCTAAAACTTGCTTGATTTCCCTATTAGATAACTTAGCAAGACCATTAGTTTGAGGATGATAAGCTGTAGCAATTTTATGATTAACATTATATCTTTGCATCATGGATTCAAACAACTTGTTACAAAAGTGAGAACCCTCATCACTAATAATAGCTCTAAGTATACCAAAATGTGTAAATATATTCTTATGCAAGAATTTTGAAACAGTGTTAACATCATTGGTCCTAGTAGCTATGGCTTCTACCCACTTAGATACATAATCAACTGCAACTAGAATATATAGGTAGCCATCAGAAGACATGGGAACAGACCCCATAAAGTCAATACCTCGACATCAAAGAGCTCCACTTCCAAGATAGGTTTTATGGGAAGCTCATGTTGTTTTGAAATATTGCCAGTACGTTGGCAACTATCACATGATTTGACAAAGGTATAACAGTCCTTAAAAAAAGAGGGCCAATAAAAACCTGACTGAAGTACCTTAGATGCATTTCTAGTGGTCCAAAGTGACCTCCATAGGGGGAGGCATGACATGAATTTTGAGTACTTATTACCTCTTCTTGAGGCACACACTTCCTTATCATACTATCGACACAAACCTTATATAGAAGTAGGTCCTCCCAATAGTAAGACTTTACATTATGCAGAAATCTCTTCTTCTGTTGAATGTTCATGTCAGGTGGCAAATGACCTCCTACAAGATAGTTAACTATGTCAGCAAACCAAGGTAAACTATCTTTCACCTGATATAGTTGTTCATTAGGGAACATCTCAACAATGGGGGGACATGAGTTAGCATCCCCATTCTCAATCCTAGACAGGTAGTTTGCAACCACATTTTCACATCCTTTTCTGTCCTTGATTTCTATATCAAATTCCTACAGTAACAGAATCCATCTCATCAATCTAGGTTTGGAATCTTTCTTATCAAACAAATACTTCAAAGCAGCATGGTCAGTGTGCACTACTATTTTAGAGCCAAGCAAGTATGATCTAAATTTATCAACGGCAAACACAACTAGTAGTTATTTTTCAGTAGTAGTGTATTTCTGTTAAGTTCTATCAAGAATTCTACTAGCATAGTAAATTGCCCTAAACATGTTATCTCTACGTTGGCCTAAAACAGCTCCTAAAGCATAGTCATTAGCATCACACATGATCTCAAAAGACTGACTCCATTTAGGTACAACAATAATAGGTGCAAAAATCAATCTTCTTTCAAAGTATTAAAAGCTAGTAGACATGCATCATCAAACACAAATTTAGCTTCCTTTTCTAACAATTTACTCAAGGGTTTGCAATTTTATAAAAATCTTTTATAAATCTCCTGTAAAACCCTACATACCCCAGGAAGCTTCAAACTCCCTTCACATTAGTGGGAAGTGGTAATTGCTCAATGGCGGCAATTTTAACCCTATCCACCTTCAATCCTCTCTATGAGACTTTGTGCCCTAGAACGATGCCCTCCTTGACCATGAAATGGCGCTTCTCCCAATTCAACACAAGGTTAGCATCTTGGCACCTCTGCAAAACACGAGTAAGATTAGCAGAATCAAATGAAGACCCAAATACAGAAAAATCATCCATGAAAACTTCCATTATGTGTTCAACTAGCCTCTGAAAAATAGACACCATACAACGTTGGAAAGTAGTAAGGGCGTTACACAAACCAAAAGGCATTCTCCTAAAAGCAAATGTCCCATAGGCACAAGTAAATGTGGTCTTTTCTTGATCCTCAAGAGCAATGACAATTTGATTGTATCTATAAAATTTGTCTAGGAAGCATTAGTGAGAGTAACCTGCAAGTCTATCAAGCATTTGATCTACAAAAGGAAGAGGAAAATGATCTTTTCTAGTAACCTTATTCAACTTCCTTTAGTCAATGCACACTTGCCATCCTGTCACAGTTCTAGTGGCAATCATTTCATTTTTTTTTCATTTTTAACAACTGTCATGCCACCTTTCTTGGGTACTACTTGGACAGGACTTACCCATAAACTATTAGATATGGCATACATGATTCCTGCATTCAAAAGCTTGAATACTTTTTTCTTGACTACCTCCATCATAGCCAGATTAAGGCTCCTTTGGTGTTCTACTGAAGGGTTAAAGGTATCTTCCATCAAGATTCTATGCGTACAGACTGACGAACTAATACCTTTAAGATCCTCAATATACCAACCAATGGAAGACTTATGCTTCCTTAACACTCTCAATAATTTTTCTTCTTCCACATAATTTAAATCAGAAAATACGATAATAGGAAAAAAAAAGAAAACAAATCATCTAAGAATGCATATTTCAAGTGAGGAGGCAACACCTTTAATTCAAGAGCAGGCTTCTCAATATTACTTATAACATGCAAAGGAGCTAGAGACATTGGTTTATACATTTTAGTGCATATTGGCATGTTATCTAACTACTTAGCATACAAGGCAATTTCATCAAAGATAGTGTCCATATTATCAACATCTATTATGCTTTGTTCTAAATGATCATTAGCCAACATAACCTCAACATGCTCAAAAATAGTATGATCAATTATATCTATTGCATGGCAAGGACTACCCTCATCATGATGACTCAAGGACTTATAAATATTAAATACAACATTCTCATGATTCACCCTTAGAGTCAACTTCCCTTGTTGGACATCAATAATGGCCTTCCCAGTTGCTAGAAATGGACGCCCAAGGATAATAGAAATCTGAGAGTCCTCCTCCATGTCCAAAACTACAAAATCTGTAAGGAAGATAAATTTGTCAACTTTAACTAACACATCCTCAACAATACCTCTAGGATAAGCCAAGGATCTATCAGCTAGTTGCAAAGTGATAGTGGTAGGTTGCACTTCTCTAATGTCAAGCTTCCTATAGACAGATAAATGAGTTAAATTAATAGAAGCACAAAGATCACAAAGAGCTCTAGTAACATTTAAAGACCTAATAGTGCAAGGTATAGTAAAACTCCTTGGATCTTTCAGTTTTTGTGGTAGCTTCTTTTGCAGCATAGCTTTCACACCCCACCCCGAGCCATTCCCTCATAGCCCGACATGGAGCCTAAGGACAGCAGACACAAAACCCTCTTGTGATGTCTACCATCAAACCAACTCCCTTTCCAATTCTAACAAGTGTAACATAGATGGGCATAAACAAATGTAACTCACACATTAACACGCATAATATATTATGACAACTGTTTAACAAGTTTGTGTACAGAAGACATGACTCTAATCTTTAATTAAACCACTGCCTGCTGCTAAGAGCATACTATATCTCGAAAGACCTTTACTCATATTATAAAAACTCTTGTGACTATAACCAAAAGCACAAAACATCTTGGCAGACCTTGACTTCCCTCAGCAATAGGAACTCGGCTGCTACCTGAAAAGAAAAACATAAGAAAAGAATGGGTTTCAACAAAGCCCAGTGAGTGATCGAGCAAACTAGGGTTCGACCAACCCTTTCAGCATTTCAATATTAATCATAATACTCATAAAACAAATCTAGTGCAAGTATATCTATAATTAAATCGAGCATATACTCAAACCTCTATCGTAGGGTTATTATCAGAAATATCTTTTCCTGTTGGCACATATTTGGCATAACAACTCTGTTTAACCTGCTGGCTCCCATAGCTCAGCAATCCTAACTGGTTTTTCCCGCTAGCCAACCCGGCTCAGCTAAACACGTCGTTTCTCCATCTGTCCCCTATGTGCACATAGTCCTTACCTCTGAGGCTCAGGAACTAGGCTCGTCGGCCCCCTGACCATCCCTTTAGGTACTTCTTGTAGGCTCAGGAACTAGGTTTTGGTGACTCCCTGACCATCCCACAAGAAAATTCTTGCTACAAGCTTAGAAACTAGGCCATTGAGAACCAATCACTGTCGTCATCATCAATGCCTTCTCCCAGTACTTCGACATTGAGAACCACAATCTGTTCATCGATGCCTTCGTAAAATTTGTAAAGGGTAGTCGTTAAACTTAGGGTTTCTTCCTTTATCTTTAGTTCCGCTCCTTCTCTACTTCTCTTGAGCTTCTGGAACTAAGAAAACAACAACCTGGAAACTTCAGAAACCCGAAAATAGCTAAGTTGGACGCAGGAAATTCTTCCTTGGACGCAAGGTTGCACAGTCTGGACACAGGGCATCTCTTTTCCACCTCAAACAACTCAGTTGGACGCAGGGCAACCTTCCTTGCACACATGGGACAACTGATGGATGCAGACAACACATTCAATAGTAAGGAAACAGCACCTTGGACGCAACCTCAGCTTCCTTAGACGCAAGGTTGCTTTCCGATCTTCTTCTTCTCTCTTTCTACTGAAAATTTGGATGCTTTGATGAGTGAAGACTCCTCCCCCTTGGTCCTATTTATAGGGATTGGATGACAAGCTTTGTCATCCAATCCTTCCCCCATGGTTTGACACTTAGCTTCCATATGTCACCATGCATGTAAGGTTAACATGCAACCACACTTTGCTTCCTTGCATGTTAACTTGTCATGCACCCCAACACCTCCTACTTGTGAAGTGTTAAGTCCAAATGAAGCCACTTATCACCAAAGGTCCAACCATGCGTCCAACTCTCTCACACCATGCATTTCATGGTGATGTTTTCCTGTTTGACTTCTTTTTGCTCTCTTTTCTTCCTTCAATCTTCCTATACTTAGCCAAATTCCTTGTCAAACCTTCCCTAGGCGTCCACTTTATTTTCTATGCATCCAAGCTTCTTCCAAGAGTCCAGCACTTAGCCAAAAATCTCTTCCTTTAAGAGGTGTGCGTCAACCAAGTCCTAGGTTCTCTTACTTAGTCAAAAAGTCAAAAAATGGAAAACTGCCCTTAGGCGTGTCCAACAGCCTTGTAGCACACACATCCAATTGAAAATAACCCTAAATGAGCGGCAAACATTGCACAGCACGCTGTCCTCAAGCCCAACCACTACTTCGCACACACCGCCCATCATGGGCGGCAGTCCCCGTACATCAACAACCAAAATAACCTCAAAAGAGGTAGGGCACGTGTACCTGTGTCACGCACATTACTATCCTACGTCACACGTCCCTGAGAGGTTAGTGAGATGCGTCTCGCTCAACACCCGAGTGCACGCAGCGCCACCCTTCGCACACCAGCGACATCACTTCCACCACCACGTCCTACACACAACACCAATGCATCCTATCTGCTAGTGTGCACACCCCCGCCTCCTATGCGTCCAAAACTTGTCAAAATAACCTCAAATGAATTTTCACCTACGGCCACAACCCACGCCCAACTGCACGCACAGCCACTTAAACACTCACCTGGTAGCCTCAACCCACTACCTTGACTCAAAAAATCCAAGTTTACACTCTTACCCTAGTTTCTTTATGTCCTTTAAGCAACTAGGTCAAAGGATAGAGTGTCACAACAGCACTACATTTCTCTATCATGCTAATCATCTCATATTGCCCAAATTTCTTCTTTTTAGACAAGACATCTTTCATAAATTTAATGTAGTTGGGAATTTGCTCTAAAGCCTCAGCAAAAAGAATATTAATATGAAGTTTTTTAGACAATACCAAGAATTTAGCAAATTGGGAGTATATTTCTATCATTTTAAAATGTTGAGAATAGGGCCAAGTGTTAGGTATAAAAGGTAGAGGGTTAGATGACTTACGTGTAGATGTCGACTCCTTTACCTTTTCCTCTTTTTCTAAGAACTCCTTGGGTTCATCTTCTATGATAGGCTCATGGATGGTCTCATCTACCTCTAGCTCCTCATCATCAATCAAAGGAGTGAACAGCTTTTCCCACTCCTCAAAGTCACGACCTTGCACTCTTCCTTTGGATTCCTTTTTGGGGCAACTAGGAAACTTGTCCTTTTGCATTGTTTGAAGAGAAGTGGCTATTTGACTAATTTGTATCTCAATATTATGAATAGCCTTGCCATGACTTTGCATCGTGCTCTCCAATGCAGTGGTCCTTCCTCTTAACTCTTTTATGAACTCCACCATCAAGTCTTCTAGGTTGGACTTCTTCTCGGCGTGTGAGGGACCTATATTGGAAAAATCGGGAGGACCTTGCAAAACATTTCTATTGTTAGCATAAGAAAAGTTTTCATGATTCCTCAAGTTAGGATGGTAATGAGTTGGAAGTTGTTGTTGGTGGCCTCTATAGTGTCCTCTATCAACATAATTGGTTGTCTCATTGTCTCCTTGTTCCAACTTCTTTTGTGTAGACATCTCCGATGCCATGGCGGTGAGAGATGCTATGGATGGTGGACTTACTTGAGCTTGACCCCCTGCAGTCAATTTAGAAAGAGCATTAGTAAGGGAAACCATTTGAGCTTTAAGAGAATTTACCTCATGCACCTCATACAATCCGACGACTTTTGGGATGATTGGAGAAGATCGTTCACATGGTCAATTATAAGATGTAGTGGCCAAGTCTTCTAGTATGGTATAGGCCTCTTGAGCATTCTTAGAGAAAATTCAGCCTCTAGTGGTAGCATCTAAAATGCATTTGGCTGAGCTTGACAACCCATTATAGAAGAGTTGAATTTGCAACCAATTCGAGTAGCCATGTTGAGGACACCTCCTCAAGAGATCCTTATACCTTTCCCAAATCTCAAATAGTTGCTCATCCTCAAGTTGGCAGAATGTTTCAATCTCCATTCTTAGCCTTTGGGACTTAGCCGGTGGAAAATATTTGTTCAAGAAAGCTTGAGCCAAGATCTCCCATGTAATGATACTATCCAGAGGTATGATTTCCAACCAATCCTTTGCTCGATCCTGTAAAGAGAAAGGGAAAAGTCTTAGTTTAATAGCATCGTTAGAAACACCATTCATCTTTACCATCCCGCAATCTCTAAGAAAGACCGTAAGTAGTTATGAGGATCTTCATTCGATCTTCCTCTAAAGGCTAGCTCTCTAGCCATTTGAATCAACCACGGTTTTAGCTCAAAGTTGTTGACATTGATGGGCACATTCATAATGCTAGGTTGATTTGCCGGTAATGTCGGTTGAAAGTAATCTCGAATTGCCTTTGGTATTTCCTCTGCCATTTCCTCAGTCTAATTGTGTTCAACCCTTAGATTTCTTCTATACGTCCTATCAATCTCAGGATCAAGAGGGAGAAGGTTAGTATTATCATGAGGCATAAACAGACAAAATTATCAACCAAAATAATATACACCTCAAAGCAAGATCTATCAACTCTTATGAATATTAAGCAATAAAAATCGTTCTTTGGATCCCCAGCAATGGTGCCAAAAACTTGATGCGCACATTCTGTGTTTACTACAAGTGTACAGGTCAAGTTATGATATAAGACAATTAAGTTCCGAATATCTTTCCACTGAGGATTCAATTGTGAAGGTTTAAGTTACTTAGCTATTCTAGAATTGAATCAATTTTATTTGAGGATTCGATCTCAAGTTGTGATTTAGGAAAAACTAAAAAGAAAACAAGTAAATAAGAAACACAAGAGTCAAAGAGAGTTCTGGGGTATTGAATCCTTGTTTGATTCATTATGCAACATTCTAGGGTTCATAGATTTCATTGCAATTCATATGCTTAAGCCTAGAAACATAAATCCAAGTTATTTTTTTATCAAAAACAACCTTTTCTCATGCAACCTAATTGATTACTAATATCTTGAAACCAAAATAAGTTAGATGCCATCAAGAGTAGTCTTTAGCAACTTTCATTGTTAATGTAACTATTCGCATGATAGATTAACAACAATTCATTGTTATAGATCCAATTAAACATACAATTATCTCAACCATACATCTAATCTAACATTCAAAGATGGCCAATCAACAAGAATTAAGCACAATAACAATGAAAAGCATATTCATTACAACAAAACCATGAAGAGTCTACAATATCAACATAACTTCATAAACAATTCATCAATACCCTAAAACTAAAGAGTTTAGTCACTCATAGCTTTAGGCAACATGTACACAAACAATTTAAGAATAGAAAGATTGTAAAGAAAAGGAACTCTACTAAAAAGAAGCTCTTGATTGAGGAGGAACCACCAAGATGTCCTTAGTCTTCACGTCAGGAACTCAAACGGCACCAAGACTCTCTCTCAAACCCTTTTTTCTCTGATTCCTCTTCTTTCTCTTGTAATTAGGTTGCTGGAAACCCTCCAATTTATAGAGTTGGCCGCCCAAAATTCTTTCCAGAATTGTTGATTCTTCAAATAAGGAAATTGGCACCACAGTGCTGGTCAGTGGTGCTGCTGCGCTGACCGACATCAAATGGTGGCGTCGCTGTGCTGTACATCATGAAAACCTACCCTTGGTGCCATGCTGTAATGTCGCATCAGTTCTGCTACGCTGAGGTTGAATGATGCTATCGGGAAAAAGCGTCATGGTAACACCAAATTGGTGTCGCAACATTGCCCTATTTTTGGCAGTTTGGTGATTCTTTCCTATTCTTCACTTGATTTTAGCTCGGTTTGGTTCTTTTGGCTTTCGATTCTTGTTTTCTTTATTTTGACCTGAAAACCACTAGCAAACAAGTGAAATCTAATATAAACTCCCTTAATTTAAGAGAATAAAAAGCACTTTTCAAGTGCTTTTCACTATGTTATTATAGAAAGTTGATCATGACTAATCTTAATGCTTAACTTGGTTTCAAGGAATTAGTAATCAACTAGGTTGCATAAGAAATGGTTATTTTTTAGAAAATAATCCGGATATTAGTTTCTAGACTTAAACATATTGTTTGCACATAATTCCATGAAAACCTAAAGCATGACTTAATGAAGTAATTAATGATATAAACACCCTAGAACACTCTTATCCCTTGAAGTTTCGCTAGCTCTTGTTTTCTTGTCTTTTTGTTTTCAATATCCAAATTTGAGGTCCATCAAAATCAATTTGATTTTTGAATAGCTAGGTGAATATATCCAATTCAAACCCCAGTGGATACGATACTTGGACTTAAACCGTTTTATATTATAACTTGACCCGAGCACTTGCGGAATGCGCATCAAAACACAAACATTGTGCATATTTGATTTTCATATCTGTGTGAAACCATAAATGAATCATAAACAACAAAATTCACAAATGGCAGCCGTAACACATGAGTATTGATTAAAAGCCATAAACAGCGTCGACGAACACCCACGGCAGAATACAGAAGCTCCACGAGTTTCAAGAACAAACCATAACGGCGGCAAACCTTCAAATGGCAACTATCACATGGATAAACATCCTTGTGTCAGTAAGGAGTCTGCCTCTATCGACCAATCGACGGAGGCAAAGAACGAAAAAGGGCTTGGCAGTTGGAGTTCAATAAGACAAAACCTTAATGATCTCATTAATAGCAGATTCAAGTTATTCCTCTCGGTGTATTTGACGATTTTTACATTCACACCAATGATTCTTTTTGAACAAATGCAAAATTTTGAAACCCTATTGATCAGGCTTTGATACAGTTTGTTACGAAATCGATAATTAAAAAATACAAAAGAACATAAATATAGAGAAGATCGACACCCAAATTTACGTGGTTCACTAACAATACGTTAGCTACATCCACGGGCCAAAGGGAGAACAATTTTATTAGAGAAAATGTTATAGGATTACAAAATGCCACATAATGAATAATTGTTAGAGAGTTTATATAGGACATTTTTCTAAACCCTGGGTGAAGAAAGAAAATATTTAAATAATTAAATATATCAAATATAAATTTTAATTAGGTTTAAGATTCAACAAAATACTTGAAAATAGAACCACTCACAGTCAATCGAGCTTCTATTCGAAGTTTCTGTTCCTTCTCTTCCCGATTATCCTGAAATTAAGCAAATAATTCTCTGATTAACCCCAACTCGTCATAAACCAATTATTCCAAAATTAACCTTTAAATATAACCAATTTCATTTGAACTTTCCTCGAGACCCTAATTTTTGCAATTTTGGGGTTTACTTACAAATTAATCCCTCAATCAATTCCAAAATTTTGGGGTTCAAGTGCCTTAATGATGTTAATTGGACCATAAATCAAACTTAAGGATTCTCAATTAACGATAAAATTGCAAAGTCAACCTTAAAAGGACAGTCAAATGTAAAAGTCAACTATTTTACCTTTTAATGACGAACAATAGATGACAAGCATGCTTCTTCTTTAACCTCTAGCCCTATTTTTCCAGGTTTCGACCCTGTTTTTTGGCAACCCTCCAGTGACAAAATTCATCGATTTTGGCCTATAACAACCTAATTAACATATATAGACCTTTTACCCATTCTATGAACTACCTTACCTCAATGTTTGGACGTCCGAATAGCCCTAAATCTCCCATAATTGACCAAACACTCCTCAGAACCCGTGTTTTCCAGCAATAAGTTTTAGCACTTAAAATCAAACATTATTGCCAATAGCAACCAAATCAAATGCCATAAAACATTATAGAGACCTTAAAAGTAGCTTACTTGGAATTTGGAGCTTTGAATCAACCTCTAAGTCCACGAATTTGCATAAAAACGAGCTTCCTCTATTTTTCGTCTATCATCGGCCGCCACTGTAATTCTCTTTTTTTCCTTACTTTTCCAGCCACGATTCTTCAAATCAAACATCCATCAATCTTCCTCTTCATTTCTTTTAAAAATAAAATTAAAAAAATAATAATAAATAAATAAAAAAACTCTTAGTTCCATTCCTTTCTTCTTCCCCTTCTTGCATCGGCCAACACCCAAACCTTAAACTCCCAACTTTCCTTTTGATTTCTAACTTCAATTTGAGGCTCAACACGGGCTCAACTAACCAAACTTCTACCTCTAAGTCAACCAATGAGCAAATTTGATAGGAAACACCTCAATTTTCTCAAAATTTCCTCAAATTCTCTTTTTCCTCTTACTTCGGGTGCACATCTCTTTTGTTATCTTTCTTCTCAATTTTTCTTCAATTCTAGCCCAAACTTGGTTTAAAAAACCTTAAACATCCCAAAATTACCCTTGAAACTTAAAAATTACCAAAATTTCACCATATTTCAAAAGACTACCTTTTGGTTGACTTTGACCCTTTGACTTCGACTTTGATCGTTGACCGTTGAATTTGACTTTGACCTTCATTTGTCCCAAGCATGTCTACTATACTCTCGAAAGTCTTTTATAAACTTAACTAGGTTCGTTATCCTCAAATTATTCCATGGATCCTTACCTTCTCTTTCTTAATAAAGACTACGTCGATTCGATTCTTTTTATTTCCAAATATATCTCTTAACTAATAGTTCCAAATCAAACTTAATCTTAAATCCCCAAGTTCAACCTCAACCTATAAGTTCCCTCATACTTTCGAGACAAAGTAAAAGAAGAGAGGACTTACACTAACAATAAGAGTATTAAAAAAAAATTAGGAAAATTTAAGGGTATAATGAAATATTTTTAAGTATGCACATAAGTACTTTTCATCCAAATTATACGTACATGTATACATATATACAAATAGATATATGTATGCATATGTATTAATTATAAGGATGTAAATGTAATATAATTGTTACTAATTTGAATTTCATTAATATTTCGTTAGTTCCAAAGAAAATAAAACTTTAAAAAAATAATAATAACTCCATAAGACTAGGCATCATAAACAAAAGGTCACCATTAATAAAATTAGCAACTCAACTTCTTCCAAAATCTTCATAATGGAAGAAACAAAATGACAAAAAAAAATATTAAAAATTGGCAGTATAACGAGCTACACAGTGAGCAGTCAGTCTGATTATTCACACAAGGACAAAACGAGAAAGAATATTTTCAAAATGCCTAGCCAAAACACTAATCTCATCACCAACTAGTAAAATTAGTAACTCAACTTCTTCCAAAATCTTCATAATGGAAGAAACAAAATGACAAAAAAAAAATTAAAAATCGGCAATATAACAAGCTACATAGTGAGCAGTCTGATTATTAACACGAGGAAAAAACGAGAAATAGATATTTCCAAAACGTCTAGCCAAAACACTAATCTCATCAATTGCATTCTTCACCTTAATAAAGTCTAACAAGTAGTTACTTATCCGATTTAGCACCTCCTTGGCATAAAATTCAACCACAATAGGGGGGGAGGAGGATAACAAAAGAAGAGAGATTATTGAGGCCCTCGATAAAAGTTTGGGCTTCCAACATCTTAATCGATCGCTCCTAAGTAATCTTTTGGAGCCCGACACATATAGAAGATCAAAGAGAAGAATCATAAGCCATCCATTCCACCTATGAGAAATGCTTCATAGAGTTCTAAGAAGCATTGACGTTCATCTTCCATTTGTTTGACCAAAGGTGTACCATGAGACTTAACTCGTCAGGTTTTCCACTTGATTAGCTTGTGAATTACTAACTGACACCACACAAGCATACGAATTGAAGTAATAAATCTTCAATTAGGATATCGTCCTCAGAGATTGGTGTAAAAGTTGTTCGCTTGGCTATTGTTACTAACTTATTGATTTTATCTAGGCAAATGGTATAAATTTTTGGTGTTGGAACTAAAATTAAACTAACAATTCAACAGGATTTAGATTACATGCTTCATTATGATTTTTCAAGTGGTTAAACAATTATTGTGTAGATTGAATAAGTCTAGAAGTCTAACTTCGGGAAATCCTTTTTCAAGTTCAATCTGTTCTAACCCTAATTTATCAAATTGAACTCCTTCTTATTGATTAAACTAGAGCAACCTAGGACCCTTCAATTGCAACCCTTATTATTTTCCAATCATGTACATGCATCATCAAATAATAGTCTAACCTACCAAGTCCAGCCAAATTTTCTCTTTTACAAGGAAGAAAATTAACCCAAAAAAAATTGATTAATGGCCAATCAATCAAAAGAAATCATGTATATAGATTAAAATTCAACCAAATTACAATAGTCCCAATGTCAAGAATCAACCAGGAGCTCATAAATCCAGCAACACCCTAGAATTCAAAGGTTTAGCCACACATGATCTCAAGAATAATAGTTTCCCAACAAAAACAAATCATGACCGCACAAGAGAGATTGAAGAGATGAAAAGAATAAGAATTTGGTCTCCCTTCACCATAACCGTATTAGGATCTTGATCTTTTGACCTTCGTCTTCGAGTCCCGTTTTGATCTCCAGCAGCAGCACACCTTCCCAAATGGCTACTCTCTACCCTGGCTTAAAATCCCGTCAAGAACTGCCCCATGAATGAATCAAACATTCTTTAATTAACATTCTATATCATAGCACCACTGCGCTACGTGATATTTGTGCGTGCTTAAGTTCGGAGAACCGGAACACTAAAGAAAACCTTGCTCTTGAGTTAACAGCGCCACGACAGCACCCATGCACTCTCTAGCTCCTCTTTTTCTTGCTTTGTGGCCTCCTTTTGCCCTCCTATTTGCATCGTTGACCCTTAAGTCTCCATATTTGGACTTTTACACCAACTTTTGCCCAATTTAGCTCAAATTGCGTCTATAACTCAATTTCATGAAATTTAGTCAATAAACCACATTAAATCACAATAACTAGCAATAATAGCTCTAAATTTGAAGGCAACTAAAGCACTTTTTAGGTGCTTTTCAACCACACATGAGGCAAGTCATCAAGTAACAGGTTTAACTTACTATGAATTGGCTCCAGCAAGGCATTGGTCCCACTGATATTGATAGTGTTTTGATAACTCTAAAGACACCACGTAATACTAATGACCTTACAATGATCTGCTACCTAATGTTGATGCCAAAATCTAGACAAGAAAAAGAGTTAGACTTTCACGTGACAACAACAAGAAATTTACTTAGAGGAAAAAAGAGTGTGACCTACAAAACAAAGAAAACCTACACATTGATGTGATATTTGCCACACACACTCTGATGCTTAAGTCAGAGAGTGGAAAAATGTAGAAGCTTTAAAAATTGAGATGGGAATTGAATTCCTTTCTGTGGAGCTGTAATGATGTATTTATAGGAATAGATGGCCTAGGTTATTTTCCATATCGTTTCAAAGCTACATTAGAACAACCTTTTATCTCCTTGAGTTGAAGCATGCCTATTTCGCCATTTTGCTAGGCCTTAGCCAAGGTTGAGGTCGAGCACCTTCCCCTTAGGCCCATTTTGGTCCCAAGATTATATTCTTGGATGGGGCATGCGCAAGCATGCTCCATTGGGCATTTTGTTAGGATCAACCTCAGCTAGGCCGAGACCAAAGTTGAGCACATTGGCTTTGGCCAAGGCACAACCCAACCTCTCCTCAGGCCCATTTTGGTCCTAGGATACTATTTTTTGCCCAAATCTTGTTATTTTTTTTGGTCATATCGCTTCAGTCTTTATTATGCGTTGATTATGTCCTGCTGTCCAAAATCCTCCATAACACCCAAGCATATCCACCATCCACCCCAGAACTTTGACAGAGACCAATCATGCATGAAAATAGAAAACATAGGCCCCATATTAAGGAGGTCGAGAAGTCATATTCTCTTAATTGACTTATAGGTCCATAACACATGCAAAGTAGATTTCAAAGCTTTCCTGCAACCTAACAAATTAGCATTGATCCTTTTTTTAATAATATTGACTTTGGTCGAAATTATATCTTGCATAACTCTCTAAACATAATACTTTGCTTTTGGGAAACCTTTAATTTTCAAAGCAACTTCCACAAAAAAACATAGAGAATTTCTACAAAAGAGGAAGTTTCTTTCCAACTATCTAAGGATAACAAGGTGTTAGACACTTTTAACAGAGAAACTACTTTTAGGATCATTATTTCGAACTTTGACCCCAACTCGACCAAGTGTTGAATATAGCCTCACATTGAGAGGAGCTATTTCTTATCAAATCCTCATTCTAATCCCCATTGCCCTCAATAGACACCAACTTTAAAATTGAATATGTACTTGTAATTTAGGCAAATAGTGAGAGAGGAAGAGGTTAGATATTGACCATTAGCTATATTGAGATTGACTATTTTGATTCACAAGAAAGTGAAATATAGAGATTAGGGAAAAAAAAAATTATTTGATTCGTAATTCTATAAATACCAAATTCAAATCTAGAAAGATCTTGCCTTGTTTAGGAGCTCCAAATACAATTTCTTCTTTGTTAATCATCTCTTACATTTCTTTCCCACTAAGATTCGCAGCAGATTTTTCTTGCACAAATTGGAATCTTGATTTTCTGAGCTTCTCAAAATCACCGGATTTGATGGAGGCAAAGATTGGCAAAATATTCGAGTCCGTTTGTTCGTTCTTCGGCCGTGGCGACCAGATCCCTTGGTGTGATCGTGATGTTATCGCCGTGAGTTCTCTTAAATTCTCGCTTTCAACGTCACATTTTCTGATTTGTCTCAGAAGAACCATGTCGATTAGGTTAAATGACGTATTAGGTCAAATTTAGCGGATTAGGGGAAGTATAAGCATTAGGTTTTTACATCGATCGATGAATTAGATGAGAATATACGTTTTTTAACCTTACGGATAAGCTTTGTAGAAGAAGAGATTGGATTTTTTTGTTATTCCATATAAAATTGGTGTGTAATTGATCCACGATTTTGGCAATGGAGGTATTTTGAAACCATGGTATTTTGCAACATATTATTTGATTTAAACTGCATATTGGAAATTGCAGGGGTGTGAAAGAGAAGTTGCAGAGGCCGATGAAAGTGCCTCGGAAGAACGCGAGAATGAAAGTATCATGAGGTTATCATGGGCACTAGTTCACTCAAGGCAATCTGAGGATATTAATCGTGGCATAGCAATGCTTGAAGGTAAATCTTCTGCAAGAAATCTCTGTAGGTTGTTTTGGAAATATTTTTGAATTTGCAAGGCCTCGTTTCATAATCATCTAGTTTCTAGTTTTTGGTTCTTGAAAATTAAGCTTATAAATGTTATTCCCATTTAAGTTTCTTTGTTTTACTATCCTCTTTGTACCTAAAAATCAAGTCAAGTTTTTGTTTTTTTAATTTGACTAGGAATTCAAGCTTTTCTATATCTATAACAAATGTGAAAACCACAAGTGAAAAATAGGGAGGAAGTACACATAAATTTCAAAAATAGAAATCTAAAAACAAAATCATTGCAGAACAGGGCTAAAAGTTTATTGAACTAGGAAGAAGCCAAATATTTCTCCCACGCATGTTTTGTTGTTGGTTTCTTGGTTTCTCCCACGCATGTTTTGTTGTTGGTTTCTTGGTTTAAGAAGGCAACCATCCCTTAATTGATGGCTGAGTAAAGTTTTGTAGGATACAAACATTTGAGATGGGTGTTCAAAGCTTCAAGCTCTTTTAAGGCAAATGTGCTTATTCCAAATATAGTTTGTCTTCTTAATTTCTGTCATCAAAAGTTGGAGAAACATCAGGCAATAGAGCTTAGATGAAGAAAGAATATTATTTCCATTATGTGGTGATGAGTCCGTGAACTTGGAAACTAAACGAGAACTTAAACACCATAATCATCTTGTCTTCCTATTCTATTATAAATTAGCTTTGTCCTTAAAATGGAAGAAGGTACTTCCACTTGAAGGCACTTTCTTCTTGCTTGCTCTGTCCTGAACATTCTCAAACTTTAGTTTAGTAGTTACATAAATTTTTTCTCAGAGGTTATTATTTGAATGGTTTAGTTTTTACAGTCGGATTAGTATGTCATTTGCAGCTTCCTTAACCAATACTAGGACCCCTTTGCAACAGAGGGAGAAACTTTATTTGCTGGCTGTTGGATATTACAGAAGTGGTGAATATGCAAGGAGTCGGCAGCTTGTAGAACAATGTTTAGAGGTTTGTACATTTGATAATTTCTAAACCATGTGACATAGTATTCTGTGTTGAGAATTTCACATTGGAAAATATGAAGAGACCTCACAATGTTTACAAGATAGATAGACTACTCCTTCCATTGTCAATTAGTTTTGAGATGGAATTCCACGGGTAAGAGTAGTCGGTCCAAAACTAATTGTGTATCGATTGGAGAATGGTGAACCCAAAATAGGTATTATTTTGAGGGGCATTTTGAAGATCTCACGCTGAAGAAATAGAGAGACCTCACTATCTTTATAAGATACATGAGTTAAATTTTCTCATTGTGACTTGGTTTGAGATAGAACTCCATGTTTATCTAATATTCTGCCAGCTATATGTTCATTGGTGGCATCACACATAATTGCACAATGTCTTGCTTCTAGTTGTAATGCTTCAATCTGTAATGGGTTTGTTAAATCATGCATTTCCTCTCTGAACCTTACTTGCAAGTTACAAGTTGATGCAACCATAAACTACATAATTTACTATCCTATAGTAACAAAAATCATTCCAAAGAACGTGGTCCATGACTCATCATACTTTTTCAAGATCTTGATGAATCAATGATTGAGCCTAGGCATTGGTTTTTTTTTTTTTTCTTTCCCTTTTTTTTTTTTTTTTTTGTTTTTTTTTTTTNAACGTGGTCCATGACTCATCATACTTTTTCAAGATCTTGATGAATCAATGATTGAGCCTAGGCATTGGTTTTTTTTTTTTTTCTTTCCCTTTTTTTTTTTTTTTTTGGTAGATTGCACCTGATTGGAGGCAGGCCTTAACACTAAAAAAGACGGTAGAAGATCAAATTGCAAAAGGTACAATGAAATCCAGAACACCTTTTCTTTAACCTTTTTTACTGCATTGAATCATATGCTTAAAGAATTCGGTTCTCTGTATATTGATCTGCAGATGGAGTCATCGGTATTGGCATTACAGCTACAGCGGTGGGACTTATAGCTGCCGGGATCGCAGCAGCAGCAAGTCGTCGAAATTGAAATAGCTATTCCTTCGCACTAAAAAATATGCACAAGTCAAGTGCTTCCCTCAAGAATGGCTGTCTGATGCTTACAGTTTGCCCATGAGAAGAATCTTTAACAAAACCAAAATATTGAAAGCAAATACCTCATATAGTTCTGCATTATAAGCATTTCCAATTTTAACACTAGAAATCTTGTACCTTCTTTTGTTCATTTATTGTTCTTTTGTACCAGAAATAATTCTGTTTGTATGCTTATCTTTCCCCTATGTTACCTTCTATTCTTGTGCACTTTCTCAATGTAAAAAACATATGCTTGGTGTTGAAAATGTTGGTGAAACATTTTTGTTTGGAAATTGCAAAATAAATAAAACATAAACTGATAGATTGCATAATTGTGCTCTAAAGTTCAATGATAATATTGAAAATTTTAATATTTTAAATGAGGGACAATTGAAAAATAGTGTACCTTCTAGTGATCAAAGTCCAAAGTATATTAAAATAAATTTATAATATTTTAAAAATTACAAAATACTATTTTGTAATTTATACTATATTTATATTTACATATTTTGTTGTTTAATTTTTTTGTGTTTCGTGGTTTTTTTTAAACGATATAATAAAAATGTTAATTCACCTCTTGTTTCAATGTCAAATCTATAAAAATGTAAAAATATAGATAAAAATATTAACATGTAGAAAAAGATTATAATCAAACACAACTTTTTGTAGCTTAAATAATTTACTTATATGCTTTTAGAAAATGTAATTATTCTATAGTTGTTTTGCTTCCATGATTTTCTTCTATTCTTATTATTCAAAAAAAAATTCACCCATCCACTTTCCAATCTGCAAAACAAATCATAGTTCAGCTTGATTTAGATAGATGACAAAGGCATGCCTCTAAGTTCTATTGATATTTACTCATTTTTATGTGTCATCCTCCTCAATTACCTCATTCAATCTTTAGTCAAAACATCTACTTGGCCAGTTAAGTTATGCAAAACTTATTGTTCGAGTTGCTTCAACAGATATTACGGCAATATTAATCTATATACTATATAAAAAAGAGCTAAGAGGGGAGAATTTATAACTTCCTTCTTTACCCCTAACTTTTTCAATAAATACCATTTTACCCTCGCTCACATTCCTTCATGTGATCTGACGTATCATTCATCCTTTTTTTTCTTCTTTTTCTTTTTCTTTTCCTTTCTTTTTTTTCGTTGAATTTTACTTACCTTTGGTCAATAGGGTTTTCAACTAATTTCATTTTGTCCTCATATCCTTTCATGCTTTTTCTACCTTTTATTGGTTTTTTTTTCATTTAATTTTACATTCCCCTTTTACCTTTCAACAATCCTATTTTGTTCTAATATTCTTTTTTTTTTTTCCTCTTTTTAATTTTTATTACTAAAAAATTAGTAAATTGAAATTTTAAACCATTTATACAAATCTTTTAACAAATAGAAATTCCTTCATAAAATAGCTACACATTTCTCCTACTGGCACCATTTTACATTATAAATACATATATTTTGTTCTTTTTTTCTTTCCCAACTTCATTTTATTAGGGAGCTCAAAGTCTTCTAAATAAAAAATTACAAGTTTTTGTTCTTGATAAGAGAATTTAGATTTTTTTTTTTTTTGTTGGATAAAAAGATATGGTTAGATTTTATGAATATGTAAACACTGATAACTTATTTGGAGAAACATGTAAATACAGGTTTTTCTCCAAAAATAAAGTAAGCAAATTTTATTATTAATTTTTTTTCTCATATGACTAATAATTTCAATGATGCAAAATGTTAAACTTTATGGATGTCAAAAACAAATTAAATTGAATCTAAGATTGTATCTAACTAATTCTTTTTGTTTTGTTTTTTAAATTTTTAGAATATATAATTGTTTANAGTTTATATTAAAAGGATCTCAAGTATATATTGCTATTAAAGTTATTGATAATTTAATTTTACTTGAATTCATTTAAAATTATAACTAAAACATCTTACTTCAAGTTATATCTTTAATTATTGTTAAATATCATGTCTAATACTTACAAAAATGATATCCGCTTAACCTTATATATTTCACTCTATGAAATAATTATACTCCAAATATTTTCAGTTGCATTTAACACATTTCATATTTATTACTAAATAATATATATATATATATATATATATATATATATATATATATATATAATTTTGGTTATTATCTCTTTCACTACTTTTAAATTTCATGTTAGATATTTACTATTTAAATTTAATAAAAAGAAATATATATTTATTTAAAAATTTATATTAAGAAGATTTTAAACCACGTCCATCGCATGTGTCCCCAACTAGTGGATTAAAAGTTCTCAGGTAAATTTTTCTATTTGCACATCACAAATGATCAATGCTAGATTCCAATATCGTAAATGTTGGAAATATCTGACTTAAAGGAAAGGATTCACACATGAGGAGAAACCTTTATATGGGCATGAAATGTTCACAAACAACTTAAAAAAAAAAAAACTTATCAATAGAAATAGAATGCAAAATGTTCATTGCAACGTTCATCTAGTTTCTTTTTCACCTAACAATACAATTCATAACACCCTACAGGAAAGTTGCAACAGTTTTCAATACGACAATCACCGAAGCGTCGTTTTCTTTCATGTTTCCTGTCAATAAATTTCCAGCAAAAAAATGGCTTCCTTCAAGTAAAGCTTGTAAAACCATATCAAACCACCTGAAGCTCAGAATCTGCCAAAAGAAATCAATAATTCATCAAGGCTTCAAAAACTAGGTTGCCTAGTTCTATAAATGTAACAAATACCATTCTAAGTAAGAACTGTTCATATCTCATCTTCTTCATCGTCAAAGGGGTCCCGTTCCGGATAGTCACCGACCTGGAACAGAGTCAAGTTTTAATAAATACTAACATAAGAAAGAGAGCAGTACATTTGTATAGCACATTTGAGACATTTCTAAAGATCGATTGGGATAGAATATGGTCTATCACTGATAGACCCTGTTAGTGATATGCAATTTTTTTTGCATTATACTATATCTGCAAATATTTTGGATCTGATTGCTATATTTACAACTGCTCATGAGATATTATACAAAATTAGCAATTGCTCATGAGATATTATACAAAGTTCAGGAGAGAAAAAATCTATGTAACATACTATTTGAAGCTTCAAAGTAGGAAAACAGATTTTAATGGAGCTGAAATCGAACCTTCACTTTGTCAGGCCTAATCATCGCACCATGAAGCGGAGGGCACTCAAAATAGCGGATCCCTTTTACCCTGCGGAGTTTTACACATTTAGCCATAGAATATGTGATCAAAATCTCTATTGATAAACAAGAATGTCTAGGAATATTATCACTAAACCAAAGAAGATTAGACCAAGTCACCCCAAGCCGTCTAGGCCGACTAATAAGAATTTTAATCAATCAGCGTAGATGAATGATGATAATTTTATCAAATTATAACATGAGAAGTAGCATACAAGGTTTCCATATGTGGCATGAAATCCTAAAGAATTTAAGAATGATCAGAGTGAAAGCTGTTCTGGCAGAACAGCTAGATGAAACAACTTATCCAAAATAAGGCGGGCCATGATAAGTTATGTGCTTCAATGTTCATACTTCATAACAATTTTTTTCTCCCTTTAAAATGAAGGGCAAAACATTTTAGTGCGCATTCATGACTATCAAAGAACTAAGTTTCTTATAAGGAAGAATAGAAACAGATAATAGGTAAAACAAATCAATCATCCCTTCAGAGACATTGAAAAACAAAGTAATCACAGACAAGAGAACAAAGGCTATCTTACATGCCATCATGTTTTCCCAACGGTTCATCATATTGAACTCCAACCCAAAAACCAGGAGCAAGCGATTCCGCCCGGCCAACAAATTTCACAACACCCCGTTTTCCCCCGGGTTCAACTTCACATCTATCACCAACCTATATATCATGTAAAAGTCAAGTTTAGTACGAACTGGACAATGGGGTTTCAAGGAGAAAAGTTTAAATACTTCACCTATAAAATAATATCTGGACATAAGATTCAAAAGATCCTATATCAAAACTCAGAAGTCAGACACTGAGTTACACTATTGTGATTCACAAGAATAATAAGAAAGGGGGTATTTATTAGCATGTCCACTTTGTGTTCTCAAAAGATCATTGTGTTTAGCAAGGTATATTACTAAACAATCTATCGGGCTAAAATATAAAGGACACTTAAACCATAAATGTGTACATCTTCATGAAACTTGGAGATGAATTTGCAGATCAAAGTTAATCAGAGAATAACAACATATTCGAAATGGACAAGATCAGTAGCTACCTTTGAAAGGCGTTATTTCTCCCAGTGTTATTAGATCAGCTTTACATGGAAGTGGTTTCGTTTTAAACAATGAAAGAGATCTCTCGACAGTCAATGAAATTAAAGACCGTTTTATTGCCACATATTCAAAGTTTTATACAAGAAAACAATCAGCAGACTCTTCGCCTTTCGAGATTCCATATTTTAAGGAGGAGGTTGCCACGTTAAATGAACCTTCAATGTCTCGGCAACTAGGTCTGATTGCCTCAACAACTAATTCTCATTTTGTAACTCAAGATGTTTTACAGTCAGACAATAAAGGTCTTGATAAAAAAAAAAGAACAAGTTTCGAAATCTCAGAGGCTAATACAAAAACTGGCAATGACATTAGTTAATTAAGTTAAAACCTTCTTGTTTAATTCTATGAACCCTTGATTTCTTTTCTCGAAATCATTATTACTATGATAGAATATATCCCGCCGAATACATAATGAAATTGGTTTGCAAAATCCGTGGAAGAAGCTTGCCTAAAAGTTATGTTTCCCGCAGTTCAGTCAGCTGCCCTGGTCTTAGAAGCAAAAGTTGCCTCATAATTCTGTCAATCGTCATTATCCATTCCAAGATCAGACATAACTCTGAAAGGGTGTATTGGCTTCTCCTAAATTTTCTGATGCTACAATTATGTTCACCATTAATTGACAATGGCGTGGATTCTTTAATCAATGCAAGCAGTGAGGAATTCAAAATTAACCAAGAAATCCGTGCTGAGGATGATAATCTTGAACAACCATTGGCTGTACTTTCTTCAGAAAGTAGTTGTTTCAGAATAAAATGTCGCCCCTTCATTGAAGTTTGTGGAAGACCAGTCCAGATATTCCAGTAGAGTTTACTCCCTCAAATCCTAACAAATTTTCATCTCTTATTGAGATTTCCAGTCTTCAGATGCATGAACCACCATATTCACCTCAGATAAAAGCTTAGTTGTTAATTTTTACTATTCCCTCAACTAATATTCTTCATGGCATATTAGAGGTCTTGGGGTGCTTCAAAGCGATCAACATTGAAGGTATTTCGGTCCAATTTTCTTTACAGAATAAACAATTTTGTTGGTTAACAAATGAATATGGTAGAGTTTGACAACTTCCTTGGAATAAATTGTGATCTTGGGTTACTTCTTAAGTTGATTCATGTTCTTTTGGAGGAAATTTTATTCTCCCAACAGATTCTTAAGAGCTCCCTAGTTGAAGGCATTGAGGTATGCAATAGCTTAATAATTCTATCAAATGCAAGAAGAGTTTCATCGGAAATATTTTTTCTTGGCCACATTATTTTGGGTCAAAAGCTACAATGGTCCCTTCGTTATACTTTCCTCCTTAAAAGTTTCTGAAGTAAAAGCTGAAGAGGATGCTCTTTAACGCAGATTTTAGGCTGTGTTCTTTATTGCTTCACTAGGTGTTATTCATTGTTTTATCCCCATGTACTTTTAGGCTCCTTTCTGTTCGTATTGTACATTTTTTTTCCCATTGGAACTTGTATCCTTGAACATTTTTCTTCCTTTTCATATATCAATGAAAAGTTGTTTCATGTTCCAAAAAAAAAAAGAACGTAAATATATGACTGAAAAATTACTGTTGGGGACCAACTGACCAAGTAACAAATATTGCACTGTTCTAAAGTCTTTTTAAACCCCTCCAGGAAAAATGGAAATCATAGATTAACATTCAGTCTCGTCCACATCATTTGCATCCAAATAATTAATTTCTTTCATGAATTAGCATGATTGTTGACAATTCAACTCTTTAATATAAGAATTTTATTGCTGAAAACATCCATTATACATCTAAAGCAAGGATGGTAACTAACCTTCATATTTGCACAGAGCTCTTCCATGTAGTTATCAGATATCTGCAAATTTTTGGCTAGTCAGTAAGAATGGACCAAGAATGACCAGCCTGGAGATGGACATGCGCCTAAATTTCTTAGGGATGCAGAACAAAAACCATAAATCAAAGATACTAAAACAAGACGGATAGACAACTCCAATTCTACCATGAATTGAAATACTATACAGCCTCAACAGCATCATTCAAAACACACACACACACAACTGAGAAATGCCAGTCGCACAACTGAGATATGCCAGTCACACAACTCTACTTTAAAAAGCCATGAACGACTAAAGTAATAGATGGTGTCTATATTGTAATTTACAGTTCCCGTAGGGTGCAGATGAACAAAATTTCTCTGGACATTCATATTGTTAACAAAGTAGAATACATGAGGCTTACTTTACTCTCAAACGCTGAGGGATTCTGGGATGCCAATTTTTCTTTAAATTTTCTAAATGTGTCTGAAAAAAGAAACCAGGAGAAGAAGGTAAACCATGCACAATGCCTAAAGAACTATTTCATTTAAATAATTATAGAGGAAGGGAAAGTTAATGAAGTACTCAGATGATTGGATCTAAAACAATAAGAAAGTGAAAAACAATTGCATGACATAGTCAATCCGTTGTCTAAACTTTTTTTTTCCCCACTATTAAAATATCCCAAAAGCTTTCTAAATAGCAGCATGAAATGCAAATTAAGACAGTTGGAAGATAGTTGTCTACTGCAAATTCCTTAGCCCTAGTGCCTAAGCCTATTACAATTGTTGTGGCTGACCAACAAGTGCCATTGGGTGTGAGGGGCGCCTTCAGTGTAGCCTATTTGATAAGCAATTGAGGGAACACATACAAACTTTGTTAATGGTGGAGGAAGCTTTGCAAAAAACTAACCATCACGTTTATCATAGGCTTCTTCAGAGATCTGAAACTTCTCCACTAGTGAAGTATCTTCAAGCCAACCACCAGAAGTAACTGATGAAGGGTCGAGATCAATAACATGCAGCCGGTACCTATCCAAAGAAACAATGCACATGTTCTCATAAAAAGCATACTCTTCTTATATTAACCATTAAATGAGCAGAGTTTCTACTCTAATCAATGATACAATATGAATTGCAGTTCACAGAGTGGAAAACAAGACCAAGTAAAGAATTGATTGAAAGAAAATGGAGGAAGAACAACAAGTACCCATCTAAGGGAGAATAGAACCCCAAGGGAATAAAATTATCCGTCAAATCGGAAATTTTAGAACCGGAATCATCATAGAGCTCGAGGCACATAGAGTTCACAGAAGTACCACATTTTTTCCACAACTTTTCCTTGACAGACTCCACGGTCATCTACAATTTAAGAAACCCAACACCAAATTTAGATAAAAAAATCATAATTGGCAACCGGGAAATGCTAAAAAAAGGTCATTGATCTTTGGAAATGGTACAAACCTGAAGGGAAAAGCGAACATCAGAAGTGAAGGACTTGAGATTGGCATGGGTGACTCGCAAGAGCACAGATTCATCCTTTTCGATCTGCTGCAATCGAGACGCCATAGTTTCTGTTCTTCTAAAACTTTTACAGCTTCTTTTAACTTAAGACACTCGTTTGAGAGTCGTTCGATGACTCTCGCGCGAACGTTACCGCCAATGAGGAAAAACGAAGGGCAATAGTAAAACATAAGAAGCTAACTTTTAGTTAGGGGCAAAAGAGATTAAAGACCACTTTTAAATTTAGGCCCTCAAAAAATCAAGGTTAAATAATAAATTCTACCACCATTAATATTCATCTTGGAATAACAAATTTTATTAGGAAAAGAGAAATAACAAATTTTATTAGGAAAATTATTTTAAATGACAAAACTATTGAAAATATTTACAAATAATAACAAAATATCACTGTCTATCTCCAATAAATTACTATATTTATAAATATTTTGATTCATTTTCTTATATTTGAAAACAGCCTATTTTATTATTTTATTTGGAAAAATAGCAAAAAGTATTTGACTAATTGTTTTAAACCGCAAAAATTATTGAAAATATTTAGGAAAAATTATTTTTTTTGGTCCTGGATTTTCAAGATTATATGCATTTGGTTCCTAATGTTTCAAATTTGAATAACTTTTTTGGGCCAATTTGAAACATTAGGGACCAAATGTATCTATTTTTTAAAATTGTCATTATTTGTCAATAATAAACCAAAAAACTTATGAATTCAATATCCTGCACATTTTACCCACACAAAAGATCTCTCTTTGACAAATCAAAAAAGCTTCCAAATCAAATTAACAGATATGGGATGGAGACAGAAACCCATAAAGAATGGAAATACGAAGAACTTCTAGGCAGAAGACAAAAACCCAAGAAGAATGGAAACAAGAACTTCTAGGCTGGAAACAAAGATCCTCATGAAGAGATCTAAAACAAAACCTACAAAGAACGAAACAAGAACTTCTGGGCTGGAAACAAAGATCCTCATGAAAGGATCTAAAACAAAATCTATAAAGAATGAAATAAGAACTTCTGGACTGGAAACAAGTATCCTCACAGAGAGATCTAAAACAAAACTCACGAATCGTCGATTTGAAAAGGGACAAAGACCCACAGTTGTGTACTGAAGCTTTGTCATAACTACAAATAAACCAAATTGGACCAACTTGAACCAAAACCAAACTAATTGAACCAAATCAAGTTAGACCAAACCAAAACCAAGATGATCTGATAGAACTGAATTGAACCGATCTCATTAAACAGAATCAAATGCTAAAGTGAACCAAACTAAAGGGGTTGAACCCAAACTGGTTGGATGAACAAAAAATGGTCTAACCAAATCAGTTTTGACTGAATCGAACTGGTTTGGTTGAACCTGAATCGGCCTTGAAATGAACAAGTGAAAAATCATGTCTTCAGGAACTTTAATCTGAGGTGGCAAAAGGAATGATAATCGTGGATGGAAGATCCGTGGCTGAGATATTGATCTAGGTACTGAAGAAACATAAAAACCCATTAGGGCATTGAATCTGAGCTGACATGAAAACTAGATCTAGGCGGACGGATCTGATCCACAACGGCAAGTTTGGGACCAACGGCAGACGAAATAAAGACAAACTATGGAGGAGTTAACACAAAGGTCGGACAAGGGCGGCGGGTGGCGGCTTCCACAACAAATCTAAGGTGTTAAACCATATACAACTCCGGAAAACAAAAACGTTGAGCAGATCTAATTTTCAGATTTGTGCGAAACCACAGATGAACAACACGATTCATAAATGGCAACTGCGAACCACAAACAGCAAACACAGAAAACAGAGGTTCCATGAGTTTTAAGAACAAACCACAATGGTCAGCAAGCTTTCAAATGGCGGCGATCTCATGGACAGAACACCTTTGTGCTGGTATGGGTTTGCCTCCATCGACAGATCAATGGAGGTAGAGAATGAAAAAAGATTTGGTAGCTAAAGTTCAATGAGACAAAACCTTAATGATCTCATTAACAGTAGACCAAAATCGTTCCTTCTAATAAACTTGTTGGTTTTTACATTCGCGTCAATGAATCTTTAATTGTCGAACAAATGTGGAATTTTGAAACCTAAAGATTAGCTCTATACCAGTTTGTTACAAATTTGACAATTATAAAATACAAAAGAACCTAAATATAGAAAAGATCGACATACAAATTTATGTGGTTCACTAACATGTGTTAGCTACATCCACAAAACAGAAAGAAAAATTTTTTATTGAAGAGTATAATTAAAGAATTTATAGAATGCACTTCTCTAAACCCTAAGTGGAAAAGGAAAAGAATTAAATATATCAAATATTTATAAATTGATAAGGACAACAGACCTCCACATATTTCCACAATGGTATGATATTGTTCACTTTGGGCATAAACCCTCATGTCTTTGCTTTTGGTACCACCCAAAAGACTTCATACCAATAGAGATAATTGTCCTCACTTATATACCCATGATTATTCCCTTCCCTAACTAATGTATGACTTTGTTTACACTCCTAATAATCCTCCCCTCAAATAAAGTACCACTTTGAGCCTCCCCTCGAATAAATCCATCCACTCCCAGCGATGAAAGCCTGCTCTAAATCCCAAGGCACCTCCAGTTCATCCCAGGTCACTTGCTCTTCATCTCAAGACACACTAGTTCTTCCCGAGTCAACCTGCTTTTCTATCCCGAGGCTCATCCTGTTCATCTCAGGTCAACATCCAAATAAAGCACATAAGCATGAGCATGGATCACACTTGCTCTCATCTAGGTAGGGAAACCACAAGGCTACCCAGATAGAGCACGAATAAGGCTCACTAAATTTCTCTTTGGAATTTGAGGATTACTGATCGACCAAACATGTAAGAATGATAAAATGAGAATAAATATGGTCTAAGTGCAAGCATACACTACCGATGAAGTAATTATCACACCCCCTCCCGATTTCCTCCTTAACCTAGGGGAAAGTGTGAGGACAGCAGACATCACACCTCTTACGGCATCTACTGTCAACTTGTACAACCATAAATCACGTCCAAACACCTAATAAGCAAATATAAACCATGATAGAACATCAATCTTTAACTAGGGTTAAGCTATCAAAATAATACTAATTTACATTCAATATTAAAGGTTACATGAGACCTCTAACTCCCACTTCTTAACCCTCTATATGTACAACACAGGTTTGAGATCAAATATTTACAATGCTCAAAATCCCAGATACTGATGGCAGGCCCAGATGAGTTATTGTGTAGGCTAAGCACCCCGGACTCGCTCGCTACCTGAAAAACAGAAAACAGGGAAAAACATGAGCTAGGTTGCCCAATGAGTGACCAATTTAGTAAAAACCTTTCATTGACTCAGAAACAACTCAAAACTGTATTCAATTTATAATAATAAATAAGCAGTGGTAAATCGTTTTTATATCTAGGCAAATCATGCTCAGGTAACGCTATCAAACCATATATGGATCACGTCTGAAAAACCATGGAAATACAATACATTTCACATACATTTCCTTAGTTGAGGCGGAGCGGAGCTTAACGCTACTCGACGTCGAAAACATCCTTAGTTGGGGCGGAGTAATCGCGACACAACCAACGTCAAATATCATTAGCTGTGTGGAGTAATCTCAACACAACAACGTCTATCATACCTTTATGTGCATATAGATATCAAATCCTGGGTTACTCAAATACCTTCTCAAGTCCTTAAGTATCAGGTCTCATATACGAGATTTAGGCCACCCACATGTCTTCTCTGAGTCCTTCAGCAATGGGAACCATTCCTATATCCCGGCTACCCAAATGTCTTCTTCGAGTCCTTCAGCATTGGAAGCCTTTTCAAAAACAATATTTAAAAAAAATCATGTTTTGAAAACAACATAATAAATGTTCACGAGTTTAAACATCTCAAACTTCCACAAATCCATTACAACATCATACTCCCTTTAAATCATAGATTAATAAATAGCATGCTTTTCGTAAAAACTCGATAATAATTAGCAGCATGCTTCAAATAACTCAATTGCAAAACCATAGTATGCATTTACATGAAAACATATGCATTCTTCAAGCAAGTACTCATCATAGCACATGTAAAACCCATGAAAACATGAACATATAAACATGTTTCTAAACATAATTATATATATCATGGAAACTTGTTAAAAGTAGGCAAAATTATAAAACGGCATGCCTTTCGTAAAACTTGTATAACAACTAGCATGCTCTTGAAAGATTTCCAGTGCAAATCATATAATAATCGCATGCCAATGAAGTCATACTTACTCCAAAATATTTATGGAAAAATGGCAAATCATGCTATAAACTCATGTTTGATAAATATAAGCTCATTCAAGGGAATTTTGTAAGGAAATAAACTTCAAACATACTTCATATATATTGTTGGACAAATTGAAAATGAAGAATAAATAAAACTCATTTTAAACAAGCACTTACTACTTGTCTCGGGCCCTTAAAGGATTATACGTCTTTCTTAGCTCCTCTTGGCCTGAAATAGTTTAATTTTCTTTGTTAGATTCTTTAGAATTCCCATTAAAGTATAGCAAATATGTCTTAAGCAGTAAGATAAAGCTCACTAGCGAGACCAAGCAAAAATCAACGAGATATGCACTATCGAGACCAGCAAGACTAAGCAAAAATCAACGAGATATGCACTAGCAAGACCAGCGAGACTAGGCAAAACCAGCAAGACTAGTGAGAGCAGCGACACCAGTAAGACTAGCGAGATTTGTGAGACAAAAACAGATTAGCGACACCTAGCGAGACTGATCTCGCTTGTCACCTTCACACTACAACAAATTATACATTAAATGACTCTTGAATAGTACCAAAAATAGAGTAGAAAGTGAAAAAGGAGCCATTAAATCCAAAATCACGCGTTTTTGGCGGGAAAAAATGGAAGTTTTCGGATTTGGCGGAATACATGACTGTTTTTATGTGTCATTGATTTATGACTGAAAAAACCAGTCATCGAATGTGGGTAGCGGTAACAACCACGATTTTGGGTAGGAAAGGATGCAAATTTTCGGATTTTTCCGACTATTTTGACAAATTTTATGTGTCACCAAATTATGACTAAAATTAAAAGTCATTAAATTGCGACAATTTTTCCAAGTCATTAAAATTTTGCTAATATCACAGCTTTTATGACTATTTTCTTATGTCGTCAATATATAACTCGTATTAATAATCATCAAAGAGCATGAACCATAAATGATAATTAATTATATATCTATATGTAGTGTTAGATAAATTAACTTGAGAAAAACATGTTTTTCAAAAAACATGTTAAGAATGACTCGCATCACCTTTGTCCCACGTTGGAAAATTTGGGAATTGTGAGATAGTATATATATATATATATGAGCATGGGCTTGAATAAATGTGGAGACTGGGAGTAAAGTGGAGAGATTGACTTGATGCGGCTCGGGCAATTGTGAGTGCAAAAAGAAAAAAAATAGTTTCATTTTTTTCAATTTAATTTTTTTAATTTAGATTTTTTATTTCTTCAAAAAATTAGTTATGTAAAATATCTTTTGTAAATTTTTAAATCACTTTTTTAATAAATTTTAAAAAGAATAGAGTTTTAAGAAGAAAAAAAAACTCTTCTTAATAATTTTTAAAAACAAAAAAAATTAATTTTTTAATATATAACTCTAGAGTTTAAAAAAAAAAAAAACAAACAAACAAACAAACAAACAAACCAAAAGCCATTTGCCGATACTCCCTCGGCTGAAAGGAGAAAAAAATCCCTAACTCACGGATACTTCCCGCACCGGTCTTCCGCAACGTCGTCCTTCTCCAGTCGTCCACGGTCAGAACCAAACGGTGAATCACTCCAACATCCCTGCCATCGCTGGTCGTCTAAGGTCCGAAATCGTCTCACCCACCAGTAGTCGACGCTCTACTTTCATCGTTGCTCGCCTCACCCCACGCCATCACCAAGGTATCAAGTTCTTCCTTCTTTTTCTTGCTGCAAATCTGAAGGTGGTCTTGTTTTAGACTGTACTTGGTTTGAATTTGAATTAAACTCTCACCTATACAAAGATTGGAAAATACCAAAGTTTTTGTTTTGAGCCAAAATGAAGAATTCCGGCCGAAGTTTGATATTGATCTAATTTGATTTTTTTTAGCTCCAATTTTGATAATTTGGAGTGAAATTTGTGAGGAACCACCAAAATCTGCAGTAAGATAATCAAAAGTTTTCCATTCTCGGCTTGGAGCACGGGGTAAAAAATATCTGCCCATTAAATCTTTGAATTTTGGGAATCACTTAACTTGGGATAGAATCACCACCTTCAACAAAATTTCACGACTTAGTTGAGAAAATTTAGTCTAAAAATAGAGAGAGATTGGCTCTTCCATCTCTAAAAATAGAGGCAACACGAATTCTTCATTGCGGACTATGAATTCCAATGCCTTTCGTTGATCGAAAGATTGATTGTACGTTACTTCTATTGAGTTATTTGATTGGGGAAGATTCTTTTTCTTCACTGCAGTCTACAAATTTTTTTTCAATTTTCGTCTGAAGTATTATTATTTTTTTTTTTTACTTTCAATCAGCAAGCCAATAATTTGTCCTATAAGTGGAACCGGCTGGTTCGTTGGTATTTTCCAATCTTTGTATGGTTATTGCATGTTGAAGACAACATCTAAACAAAAGGTTATCTTCTCTCTATTGCTCCCGTTTGCTTGGCTCCAATTTTTATTTAATCTTTCTTGTTTTTTGAAGTGAAAGAGGAAAAAGAAAAGGTTTTATGTCTATCTTATAGCTCTTTACTTGGTTCTAATATGTATTGACAAATAATATATGTAACGTAAGTTTATTTATTCCCTACAGGTGGATGAACGCCCAATCTGTCGCCCCAAAGCCCATTAAGGTAAGTTTTTCACTTTAATTTAGTATATATTCTACATAATATACGTTAGTAAACATTAACAGTTACATTTCAACATACCCATGGTAGGATGGAACTTCTTGTTTGTTGGCAATTAGATCTAAAAATAACGTCGTCGCAGAAGGGACTATATTTGACTATTACGTTCATAGTGATAAAGTGAAGGTTTCACTTGACGTATTTGTACAAGATGATTATTCTGTCCCAATACCAACAAAGGGAGAAGAAAATATGCTATCTCAAAAAGTAGGCTCACATTTGCTATAGCCACAGGATCTTGTAATAATTGACAATGAAAAGGTAACATTTTCCATCATTGTTGCTTTTTATTCTATATAAGTCATTTATTCTAATGTTATACCATTTGTTGATAGGAGGATGGAAAAAAATTCAAATAAAAGTTTAGGAGTTCTATCAATGACACCTATTCAAAGTTCACCAGTTGCTTTACGCTGTTTACTCCATGAACTTGAATATATTGGATCATCAATTCAAATCACTGTACCGATGGAAGTATTTGGAATCCAATGCAAGTATTGCATTTTGGTTGAGATCTTACGAGATTTTTGTCATATGCGCCCAATATGCACTCCTTGTCTTGATGCATATATGATGTAAGTAATCTTAATATATCATGGTTTAGTATTAAAATATATATGTTGAGTACTGAATAAAGTTTAATTAATATTATAGGTACTTATACAAACTAATGGAGAAATCGAAGACGTTGAGTTTGTATAAGTTTTTAGATGTTGGTTCCATCTCAATCTCAACTAATAAAGAATCTCGAGCTCAATTGTTGTCCTCGAGAATGACAGGATTTAATAATCAACTTCTCATTTTCCCTTACAATTCTGGGTATGTTGTATGAAATGCATTATACAATATTTTACTTTTTTTTTATGATTCTTTAAATTTGTATGAATCATTGGACTTTGATCATTATTGATCATTCAAAAAGTAGCATATTTTGGATGGATCCTTTAAAAAATCGACTCGACCAAGATATCATCAATGTGATTGGCATGTACGTATGTTATAGCTAGCATTTCACAACTTTAACTAATATGAATAGATAAAGAAACATGTTACATTTAAAGCCATTTGTAGGTCTTTCAAGATTGTTGACCTTAAGAAGAAAAAGCTCACTTGGAAATCAATTAAGGTATGTAATTTCGTACATAGCATAGTTTATCCAATAAACATGTACAAAAGTGACTTAACTTGTGTTTTGCATTTTATATAAACAATGCCCTAAGAAATCCGGTGTGGTCGAATGTGGATATTATGTCATGCGATACATGCATGAGATAATATTATCAAGAATCAGATCAATTTTAGATATAGTATGTATACAAATTCAGACAAATTTAAGTTACGTATTTAGTTCCTCGAGTTTATTTGGATTTCTTTGTTTATAGATGAAAGGTGCACCACCTACATACTCACAAGATGACATTGACGTGGTACGAATTGAGTGGACAGAATATGTGGGATCGCACATGTTCTTGGCATAGGATTTGTGCCAGTAACAGTTGTTGGAGTATGGAGAAAACAAACTTTTTTTTTTGTGGATGGAATACTTATATTTTGTTACTCAATATAGAATGGAATGCATTTGCGAAATACTTTTTGTGGAGTTGAAGCATGAATTAAACTGATATAGGTATGATCGTTAAATGTCGTCGTTTTTTTTTTTTTTTTTGAGGTATTGTAAAATTCTGATGTGTTTGATCTATTATATAACTTTTAGTTCGTTCAAACTAACATTTTTATTTTTAACATGCTTTATAGCATATATCTTTTCCATTACTAGTTTTATATTAACATTTATATTTTTTGTTTGGAAAAGGTTGGCATGACACATGATATTGTCTATAGTTGGGTAACATCACAAATGATTTTTTGCCATCGAAGCAGAGAAAAAACTTTCAAAATGATTGTTAGCAAAAAGGTAAAATGGGGGTGTTGGAAATGTATTAATTGTTGGATTTGTAATATGTTGAATTTCTGATTAAACTTTATAATTTTAGTTGACTCTTACTCTTTTATATTTATCTTATTTGTAGTTCGTATTTCAATATTTCGAGAACAATGTTATGTGGAAGAAGTAGGTCTGGGGAAGAAGTTTTGAAGTTGCAGTATTTTTTGGTGCTTAAGAGGTATATATCATATAACCTAGAATTACATGTTTCTTTGAATTGGGTTATGTTGTTAATATATCAGTTCAAATGTTAGCTCACATTACCAGATTTTGGTACGCTTAATTTCTTCTAATAGTTATTAGAATCCTTTCCAAATAGTTATTGGCATTGATTGACTTTGGAAGTGTCTATGTTGTGGATAGTAATCTAATAGTTATTAGGATCCTTTCCAAATAGTTATTCGCATTGATTGATGTTGGAAGTGTCTATGTTGTGGATAGTAAGACTAATGTGAGTATTTAAATTATATATTTGTTTTGTCCTACTATATTATGTTTCATTTGCCCC
>QLSR01000280.1:451471-465023 GCA_031780015.1 Citrullus colocynthis
CCCCCCCCCCCCCCCCCCCCTTCCTCCTCCTAAAAGAATCAGTTTTTCAATTAACCCTTATTTTTTCTAGTAGAGTAGTGTATAAGTTAAATTTGGAGGTTATTCATGTTATTAAGGTTGAAAAGTGAGATTATAATGTGATTTTGAGCCTATTTATGTGGCTATATTGTGATCCTATGTATAATTTTTGTTTGAAAGTGTTCATCAAAGCTTACTTGTATGACTAAAGTGGGATTTTCAGTATAAATGTATATAACAGAATGATATTGTCACAGTACAATCAACATATATATAACCTGCATATTGTTATTATTGTTAACCTTTATATATTGAGTCAAATTCTAAAATGAATGTTTTTTTTATAAGGTTCCTAGACAATGCCATTGAAGCAAGGAAACCCACCAACCAATATATTTAAATAGGTGTTGTATATATTTTTTTTGGTATTATGCAAACACTTAGTTGTAAATAGTGAATTTGTAAATGATGTACTACTAGTGTTGTTATTAGTTTTCTTGTATTTACGATAGAAACAATATTATTATATATGAAAGTTACTTTTTATGTTTGTGTACATATTTTGTGTTGAAACTGAAGGAAACACAGGTGTAATAACATGTATGAAACACAGGTGTATAACGTGTATCATGGTAATGGTTTCTTTGATATCTAACAAAAGTCATGGGATGTAATTTTATGACAGTAGGATATTATCATCTATCAAACTTCTATGACTACAAATAAATGACAATGTATGTAATTCAATGACATTAAAAAAAATGTCATAATTAAGGTATTATTGACACTTTAAATGTGTCATTATTTGTTGCTCAATGACAGAATTTTAATGTCAAGATAACTCTTTATTTGACAGAAAAAAGTGAACATTTTGATTATTTAATGACGGTAGAAAATTGTCACGAAAAATAGTTTCCATGACTTATAATAAATGTCAATACATATTCATTGTTGACTATGTTTAAAAGTCATTAAACTATCAATGATGACTGATTTCTCATGTGTCATCTATATACTTTAGATGATGGGCGATTAAATTACTAAAAAAAAAGTTAAGAAATGTCATAACGACTCTTTTTTAGAGTCATAGAAACCTATTTTTGTTGTAGTGTCACGTCTTCAGTGTTGCTAATTTTCCAGCGAAACCTGTCTCACTCTGCTACTATCTTCGCTACTATCCGCACTTTTAACTGTTAAAAATTGCATTTCTAGCCCGAATTAGAATTGCTTCCCCTTCTACAAACTTATATAGAAATGTGTTTTCTAACTTATCTCAAACTTTCAGGGACTAACTCCTCTTCATTGGACAGATTTTCCAAATTTACATCGCCTTGCTTCAGATCACTCAAGGAATCCGTATTAGTCACTTCCACCTAATATTAAACCTGTTTTTCCTCACAATTAGCTCAATCATCCTTCACAAAAGTTGTTAAGAATTGAACTAACTTAATGACCTTAAATTTTCAGCTTCAAACTTGATCTCTTCCGTTCGCTATTCACCAAATACAAAACTTTGCTCAGACTACGCGACACCAGACCAGCCTTCAGTTTTAGCTTCAATTGCACCACGATTCTGACCAGAGTTCTTCACCAATTTTTCCTAGACACCTTCTTCTTCTTTCCTTCGACATTCAGCAATAGATTTAGTTCGGTTTAAGGTTTTAGAAATGGGATATGATCGATAATCCAGCTATATAAACACAAATACATTTTGCTGTTGACTTACTCTCCACTTGTAACAACCCCAAATCGTTGAGGTAAATTCTCCTAGCACATTTAATTAAGTTATTATGTATGAAAGGGAAAATATAGTTATTTATGTGTATTCATGCATTTATTTAAGCTAAGATGGAAAGTTTCAAAATTGGAATTTGGGAAATTTTTTAGATTTGGTAAAGGATAATTTTTTTTATTTTGGGGCAATTAAAGAAAAAAAAGGGAATAAATTTGGTAGGATTTGAGTATTGAAGGAAATCTTATTGGATAGAAGATTTTATTTTATTTTATTTTGTTGGTTGGAAAAAAAAAAAAGAAGGGAAAGAAGAAAGGAGGAATAATAAAGGGAAAGGTGGAATTAATAGGGTTTAGGGTTTTGTTATAAATAGGCTCCTCGGTATGCGTGCCAATTAATAAAAAAAAAGAAAAGAAAAAGATTTTTCTTTCTTCTCTCTCTCCCCTCGCGCTGCCGCCCTCCCCGTCGGCTTCTTCTTCTTCTTCTTCTTCTTCTTCTTCTTCTTCTTCTTCTCCGTTTCTGCTGGAGATCGCGCCGTCGCCGCCGCCGTTGTCTCTCTTTTCTCTCTCCGGCAGCCGCGCCGCCGGTTCTCTTTCCTCTCTCCAGCAGCCGCGCCGCCGGCTCTCTCTCTCTCTTCAGCAGCCACCGCCGGTCTCTCTCTCTCTTCGGCCGCCGCCGACGTTGGTTCTCTCTTCCACCGCCAATTTCCTCTCTCTTCCGCCGTCGGTTTTCTCTCTCCTCCGCTGTCGCTTCAGTCAAACACTCGCCTGATTACTCGTCACTGAATCGGTAACGTTTGGGTGAGTAACTCTGATCCAAGGAAAAATTTGTGGCATGGTTTAGTAAACTATTGGGAATTTAGACTCATGTGGTTAAAATCTCTTAGGTGACCGGAAGTTGCGTTGGATAAAAGAATTGGAGGCAACTGCGAGTTAAGCCACGATTGGGTAAGAACATTTTTAATTTACTTGGAATTAAATTGTGGTGAGACTAGACTTGTGGACTAATCAAAGTTGGGGAAATTTTATTCACAGTTGTCCAGGAATTTTTCAAAAGACTGCTGTGTGGATAATTTAATATAATTACTCAGGTAAGTGGTCTTACTACCTGAACCGCCTTCCCGTCATATGTTTAGTTGCCATGATGAGTAGAATTTCTAAGCCCCATGTGATATAGCATGCTTGTAAGAAATTCCCATGTTTAAAGGATGTATGTGAAATGCATATGCTTGTATTATGAGATGTTTATAAACAGCGCTGTTAATGTATAAATTCATAGAATGAAAGGAGTGAGAATTTAATTGGTCATGTATGATGGGTAGTGGTAACTCCCCTACGTCGATTGGATGTTCACCAGAGGTTGTGGTCCTTCGGGATCACTAGAGGATGTGTTCCTTCGGGTTTACCAGAGGTTGTGGTCCTTCGGGGTCACTAGAGGATGTGTTCCTTCGGGTTCACCAGAGGTTGTGGTCCTTCGGGATCACTAGAGGATGTGTTCCTTCAAGTTCACCAGAGATTGTGGTCCTTCGGGGTCACTAAAGGTTGTGTTCGTTCGGATTCACCAGAGGTTGTGGTTCTTCGGGGTCACTAGAGATTGTGTTCCTTCGGGTTCACTAGAGGTTGTGGTCCTTCGGGATCACCAGAGGTTTGTGTTCCTTCGGGATCACCAGAGGTAAGAGTTCCTTCGGGGCTCCAGAGGTTTGTGGACATCCAAAGCCAATTGTAGGGCGAGTATAACCAGTTCCCTATAAAAGTATGTTAGATATGCATGTCCATGGTTGATGCACTTAAAGGACTTGGGTGCCTAGCCCAGCTCCGGTAGTGAGGTCACTTACTGAGTAATATAATTGCTCATCCTTTCATCTTATTTTTTTTTTCAGGTAAGGGAAAGAACGTGCTGGCGAATGACAAGAGGAATCCTTGATGGCTTTACGGGACCCGCAGTAGCTTCCGCTTAGAACTACATGTTTTAATGAGTTTTGCTAAATTGTCAAATTTTGTTTTGAAGTTTGTCTTTTATTCTGCATGTGGATTCCTGTTCACGAAATTTTATTGATTTTTGATAGGGGTACCCCGAACCAAAATTCTCTTTTATATGTTATGCATTGTTTTTCTTGAGTTTAAATAAACAGAAATTTCCATGGAAAGCATTATTTCTTTCTTACTAACCGCACAGTGTCTTTCTTGAAAATTTGCATGCATTGAGTAATGGTCCGTTTAGAATGTACTAGTCGGGTCGTTACACCACTACTTCTATTATTATTTTTTTCTTTTTTTTCTTTTTTTTTTCTTTTCTTTCTTTTCCTTTCTTTTCTCTTCTCTTCTTCTTTTATTTTTCTATTTAAACCTTCATTATTAATATTTATGCAAGAGTTAAAACAACCAAATTCCATAATAACTCATTTCCTCACTTCGGTTTGACCGATGACACTCTTTTAAGTCTTGTGTATGTTCTGATGGTTATGTCAAAATAGATTCCATGTTCGGTTTAGGATTCAACTTACCAAGGATGCGCTCGGCCTTCCTTCACTTCTCCTTTCGATCTACACAAAGGAAAACGAATAAATCCAAAACAATATTACGTACTTAAGTTTAGTACCTACAAGTGAAAGTAAGGTTTAACAGTAATAAATTTTGGAGTATTCCAAGAGTCGAATCTCATGAGACTAGCTAACTAATTGGGTTTGGTGTAAAGCAATGCAATCAAGTGGTCTAATGTAACCAATGTGAAATTGTTGTGAGTTGGTGTAGATATAAAACTTAAAAGATAAAGATAAACAATGATGGAAGTAGGCCTTCAACTATGTCTTGCATAAGTTCATCAAAACATGAGCGGTGCGACTGCATCATGTCGGCGCATTGCATTACACGTGGGCAGAATCTTCACCTATTCAATCTTGTTTCAAGAACTTTTATGAGCCTAAGGAGCCTATATCTTTATGGTTAGCTAAACCTTAGATTGATTTCATGCATATTCTTTATCCTATGGTGCCCCTTATCTCTAAGATCGCATGGTAATCCTATTTTTAGGCTTTAACCCTATATTCCCTTGTGAAATCTACTTTCACACTAATTTTTTCAGTTTTAGGACTCAACTATATTGCTAACTTAAATAGAAAGATCAAATTCATAATGCTTTCCATACAATCAACAAGGGAAAAATGTAAGTAATGCAAAACATGACACTTTGGCAAATGCTCAAGCCATGAATCCCTAGGGCATCCACATAGTTGAACCCCTTAATAGATTTAGCTCATAATAAAGAATAAATGAATCATTTTCATTGATTTCATAATCATAAGTATAGATTGAATATGCAAGAGTAGAAAGGGAAAAATAGAAATGGAAATGGGTGCTGGAAAATACAGTAATACTCCTCAATTAACTTCCTCTCTTTCTATAGAACTCTAGGAAAGGACTTTCCTCTCTCAAGGACCAATCCTTTTACTCTACACACGTTCTCACGGGGTAGGAAAATCTTAAAACCTAAGAACTTCAAAGGTACTCTCATTCTTGGAGTGCACAGATTTTAGGTGGAGGAAGCTAAAGGATGGCTGAAGACCAAGTAAATTGCAACTATGGCCGACTGGTTCAACATTTCTGGAGCTTAAGGTTTGGATGCGAATACATCCCATTTTGGCGACGTGGGCACATCGACAGCAATTTCTGCAAAATGGTCAAAAATCAATGTAAAAGCCTCTAAAAAATGTCTAATATGTTAAAATGTTACTTTAAGCATCCAAAAGACCCTACTCTTCACTATTTAATCTATTTAGCACATATTGTAAGGAATTTAAACATGCAAGAGACCATATTTCCCAAGAAACATTACTAAAATAAGGCCTAGAAACATGTATTTTCGACATGAATCAACTACACCCACACAGTTAGATTTAGACCAAGACTCTGATACCAATTGATAAGGACAATGGGCCTCCATGTATCTCCGCAATAGTATGATATTGCCCACTTTGGGCATAAACCCTCATGACTTTGCTTTTGGTACCATCCAAAAGGCTTCATACCAATGTTGATAATTGTCCTCACTTGTATTCCCATTATCATTCCCTTCCCTAACTAGTGTGGGACTTTGTTTGCACTCCTAACACACATAATCAAATAGCTAAGACCCATTTAGTAACTATTTGTATTTTGAAATTTGTGTTTGTTTGCTCACAATTCCTTACTTATAGCTTTCATATTCTCATGTGGACGTTAAAGTTCTTTGCCAATTTCCACAAACCAAAATTGTTTTTTTTTATAAAAAATATATATATTTTTCCAAAATTTGGCTATGATTTTGAAAACACTCCTAAAATTATACCATAAAGCATAGAAAGCAATAAAATGGAAGTGCCTTTTATAAGTTTAATTTTAAAAAACATAAGATCAAAACCAAATAGTTATCAAATAAAGTGTAGAAGTCTAAAGATTACAAACCTAGAGACTCTTAATTTGGTTACCGTTTATATATATTTGCCATCTTATAAGTATTCAATAGGCCATTCATTCAAGCATTTTTACCACAACACACTCAAATCAATAACCCTGACGCTCCACTTTATAACTTTGCAAGGTAATCAAAATTTATTTGAAGCAACACTCCAATTTATTTTTTTATGAAGCAAAAGTAAAAAATCAGCCCCAATATGGACCAACCTTGAAGTATGCTAAATGCAACATGATTTGGTATGTCTCTAAAATAACAGTCCTATTTGAAAGGGTTGAAATCCCTAACACAGCGAAAGCAATATAAAACGAAATTCAAAATAACTTGAGATTTTGAAATACCAATATATTGGAAAAAAATACAAAAACCTATTGTAATAATTTTAGGCTAAGCATGGATTAGAGATTGAAACTTACTTACATTGTCAACTTTGAACACGACCACCACGAACCACTCCTATTCTCTGAGGGATGAGGTAAGGATTGTGAATTCTTGATCTTGATCTTTGGGAAGAAAAAGAGAGAGCAAGATAGAATTTTTTTTTTCTACACAGAGAATAACCCCCTTCTTCTGTTTCTTTTGCAGGCCTATTTAGGGAGAGAGAGCAAGAGGCGTGGGAAAAACACGTAAAGCATAACTCCCATGTATGGGAGTTATCTTCTAAATTTTATTTATTTATTAAATTATTTATTTATTTATTTTAACAAATAAATAAATAAATAAATCTAATTTAACTAATTATTTCATTTAAATCATATTTAAATGAACATCTCCCATATAACCTATAGTTTTAATTCATTTAATTTAATTAAAATAAATTAAATTAATTAATTCTTTAATTAATTAATTGTTAAATTAAATATCTAATATTTAATTTAACCTACATTTGAATCATATTCAAATGTTATTCTCTCCTAACTTATAGTTTTAATGTGCATCAAATACACATTAATTTTAACCTATAGTTTTAATATGAATCTAATTCATATTAATATTTGAACTCCTTCAAATATTTAATATAATGTATGATAATACATTATAATATAAAGTTTAATTTGAACTTTATAATATAAATTTAATTTTGGATATGATACAAAATTAATTTATATTACCATACATTATATTATTTCCCTAAGTAAATTTGAACATTTTAAATTTCATTCAAGACATAAATACCTCGTCACTCTTTACGAGCTAGAAAGGGGACTTAATGGACCTACAGATCAGAAGCTCCAACGATATGAGATTAATTGGCTAAACTTATTAACCACATTAATCAATATTCGTTAACTGTGGGTACACTCCACTAAAGACCCACAACTACACTATTCTCACTATAGATATATTTCTGTATCCATGGATATAGACCAATAATAGCAAATTAGTCATTCACAAATGTTTGTAACATCAGTTGGGTCAAATTACCATTTTACCCCTAGGTTACTTCTAAATCCTTAAGTACCAGTGCTCCTCTAATGAACAACCTGTTTACAGTCCAACCATTAAATAGAAACCCCTCTCGGGCTGTTGAGAGGGTAGGGCCCTTTGTTCAAGTCCCGGAAACACCACTTAAGGGAACACTTATCTACATACTCTAAAGATGGGAATGAGTGAATTCCATATTGTATAATTATATCCCCAACGCCCCACTCGATCTTGTTCCCAACATGGTAGGCATATTGAGTCAGCAAACGTCACTCTCACCCATACAAATCAAAGGACAATCCCTTGTGGATAGGAGTTCATAATATACTCAGGATTAAGACTAAGTTGCCTAGGTCATCCTATTGAAATAAAAACCTAACTAGTCAATGGAGTTACATCTAGTGATTACTATTTCGTTGTCCGGTCTTATGCAAACTCATTGCATAGGATACCCCCACTCGCATGTCACCTACACGAATGTGTTAGATCATTGCGTTTGTATCAAATACAAAGTGGGTCGTATCCATAGTGTCACCAAGATAAGGTACCCAGCCTTATCCATATACTATAGACTGTTTAGACTGCATCTTGAACATTGATCTTCGTATGTCCCCACATGCAGTTCAAGACTCATAAAACAACCTAGGATGTTAGTTTATTGAATTTAGGGTTATTAAAGACAAAACAAACAAAAACAATCAATAACGCTTATTGAAGTAACACATCAATAACTTTTTATTAATGATTTAATGACGATCAAATAATTACATTTACAATCTACGAGTTTTAGGGCATAAAACCCAATACTATTATCAAAACTTTTCTCAAGTTGGGAGAATGTACACCTCAAAGTTGGATTGATTTCAAAAGGGTTCGGCTATATATTCTCAGGTTAGCTCATAATCTAGAGCCCACCTCGAATTAAGAGAGCAATGTTTAGTATGTGTGATTCTATCATTAAAGATGAATACCACATGATATAACACATAACTCCACATATGGGCAGAAGGAATATGCTTGGAGGTTGGTTGGACCCAAATATAGTTTGGTTAGTGTATCCTAACCCCAAAATTCGAGATAGATCTCACGATAGACTATAAAGTGCAAATATTGGTTACTTAAAATCAAGAATTTGTAGTCAAAAGATTATACTCCCAAGTTAAGCCTCTTGAATTTAGCCCACAACAATAAAGAGCTAAACCACGCACTCTAACTTAGCAATGGTGGCTAATGTTGTGGGTAATTTTGTACCTAAGGAGCATAATGGAGATGAAAAATTTTAGAGCTTATGAAACCAAAAAACATATGAAACTCAAGCCCAAGCTACACCATAGTACCCAAATGGCTCAAGAAAAGGGGTGGATTTAGGTCATACGCTCAGTCTCACTCAAGGTCAAGTCGAGGCTAACCTTTTTCTAGATGAGGCATACCAAATGCATGCTCTAGGCTCGAGGGACTCGAGGATCAGTCCAATCTAATTCTCAAACATAAACCTCCAAACCCAATTCTAAAAATTCATATAAATATGTCATTAGGACTCTTTTACTCAATTCTAAAAATTACAACCTTCTTTACCCTCTTTTACTCTCACACCATCGTATTGATCTTCTCCAAACTACAAATTTTCAACGACAAGTACAATTTTTTTTATCTAGATTTTATCAAGAATATTGATAGAACATCACAAATTCAAGTTTATAGAGTTTCAAATTGCATATTTATTCAAATTAAGGATTTATATTTACAAAATTAAATTGATTCACCTCCTAAATCCATGGGCTAAAGCCAAACATTTTTCTTAATTTTTCTTTTTTTAAAAAAAATATAAAAAAAGGAAAATTACATTTTTGTCCCTAGGTTTTGGTGGATCTAGTTTTTATTGGTCTCCAAGGGGCATTTGGCGGGCAGAGTTGAGTTGGTAATTATTATTTGAGAAGTTAGATTGTATGTGTTTAGAGCGCTAAGTTCAATCAAGTTAGAAAGTATGTGTTTGAGGTGCAGAGTTGAGTTGAGTTGGGATTTCTGGTGCAATTTTTCTAAACAAAATTGATTTTGTACTAGATTTTCTTTTGTTATTTTTTTTTTAAATTTCCAATTGTACACACATTTTTCTAACATTTTTAACATTGAAAAACACTTAATTTTTTCTCATTCTTAAAACATAACAAATTCCTACAAAGTAAACATATAGTACACACAAATCTTGAATTCAATTTTGGACACTCAATTACACAACATACTTTTTCCATTCCTAAACACCGAACATATTCCAAACAAATGAAAACTTTTCACAACTACTTAGCCCTCAATCATGAATACTCAAGAAACTTAAAAATTTAACAACTTTTTTGTTTTTCCTTCTCGAAAAATATAACATATTTTCACCACACAATTCCACGACAATTTTATGTACATCCCTAAAGACATGTTATATCTCAATAAAATAAACATTTTTCTCTACTCTCAATCCTCGATTTTTTACCCTTAATTAATGTTAACTAAACCATAAATGTTAACTAAAAAAACCAATTCTTATCTTGTTTTTTTCTCATTTGTGAAATATGAATTTTCGTTTTTATGGGTATTGATTTTTTTCCTTTTTTGTGCAAACGTTTGATTCTTTACATTTTACACTAATAAAATGAAATAGTTTTTTTTTTTTTTTTTTTTTTTTTTTNAACAACTTTTTTGTTTTTCCTTCTCGAAAAATATAACATATTTTCACCACACAATTCCACGACAATTTTATGTACATCCCTAAAGACATGTTATATCTCAATAAAATAAACATTTTTCTCTACTCTCAATCCTCGATTTTTTACCCTTAATTAATGTTAACTAAACCATAAATGTTAACTAAAAAAACCAATTCTTATCTTGTTTTTTTCTCATTTGTGAAATATGAATTTTCGTTTTTATGGGTATTGATTTTTTTCCTTTTTTGTGCAAACGTTTGATTCTTTACATTTTACACTAATAAAATGAAATATTTTTTTTTTTTTTTTTTTTTTTGTGTCAACTCGATTTTTGCAAACATTTTTTGTCAAACATTTTTTATGGTTAGTTTTTATGCTTAAATCTAATTTGTCATGTACAAATGAAATAATATACTTTAACGGTCGTAGAACCTATGAGTTGAACATGCATAAAAATAGGGTCGTCATTAAGAGTATATTTACATGTCTACGAAAAATAGAGTTTTCATTAAGGGTCTCATTAGGGGTGGCCTTCGTCGGAGTTGGCCCTTAAGGCGAATGTTAGTGTTGGTTGACAGGTGGTTCTCATTGGAGTTGATCATCCAAGGTGGTCGTTAGAGCCTGAAGTTGTTCGGAGGGTGGTTGTCGGAGCAGAGTTGTTCGTCGGAGTTGGCCCTACAAAGGTGTTAAGTTGGAGTATGTCATCGGAATTGATTATGCGAAGGTAGTCGTCAGAGTTGGTCGGTAGAGTTGTCATCAAAGGAGGTCATCGGAGGCCAAAGTTGGTCGTCGGAGTTGGCCGCGAGAAAGTGAAAGTCATAGTATGTCGTCGGAGTTGCTTGTGCGAAGGTAGTTGTTAGAGTTGGTTGCTAGAGTTATCGTTAGAGGTGGTTGTCGGAACTCGAAGTTGGTCGTTGGAGTTGGCCACATAAAGGTGGAAGTCAGAGTATGTCACTGGAGTTACTTGTGCGAATTAGGTGGTTGTCAGAGTTGGTCACCATAGTAGGTCGTCGGAAGTGGTTGTCAGAGCTCAAAGTTGGTCTTCGAAGTTGGTCACGTGAAGATGGTCGCTGGAGCATGTCGGTCGTGAGAGTGTAGTAGTGGTAGTCGTCAATGGTGGTCGATGGGTAGAGTCATTAAAAACATTTGAGAGAGGGAGAGAGATGGAGAGAGTTAGGGAGAGTTGAGGTGAGTTGGATTAAGTTGGTAAAATAACCAACTCAACTCCACCAACATTTAAAGTTGGTGGGCCAAACATTGAATTGGTATTCTTTACCAACTCAACCAAACTCATGTTAGTGTGCCAAACACCCTCTAAGTTTTAAAAGTTACACATTTAGTCCTTAAATTTTGAGTTTTGTTTCAATTCAGCCCCTAAGTTTCAAAATATTACAATTTTACCCTTAACATTTGAGTTTTGTTTTAATTTGGTCATCAGGTTTCAAGATTTTCAAATTTAATCTTATTTTTTCACTAAATACTTATATTTTGTCTTTAGTGTTAATGTATCTTAATAAATTTAAAAGAGTTAAATGACTTATAATTAATTAAGTTTTACTATTTTCATCACTTTTAAAATTCACTTTCATAATTATTTTAAATTAATTAATAAGCATTGATGTCAGAAAATATTTAATGAAAAATCAAGGTAAAAGATGCAAAATCTTGAAACTTACCGACCAAATTGAAACAAAACTTAAATCTGAAAGGTAGAATTGTAACATTTTGAAATTTAAAGAATAAATTGAAATCAAAATTGAAACTTAAGAACTAAATATATATATTATATAATATTATTTTTAACCTTAAGAACCAAATAAAAACTAGATTCAAAATTTATGGATAAAAAGATATTTTTCTAAAAAAAAATAATAATAAATAAATTATGTGGTCTTGGTTGTGGAAAGAGAGAGAAATGAAAAGAAAAAGAATGGGAATTGGATTTTAAAAAAAAAGTTATTTATTACGCATGAAAAACATGCCTGAAAAGTTCATTGAAAAGCCAATTTTAAAATATATATATAATAATGATAAATTATTTATTACCTTTTGACCTTTGGGAAGGATATAAAGCATGAGGCATTTATTCAGTCCGACGCCTTTCAGCCTCTTTCTACTTAAAAATCATTTCCCATTTTTCTTGCTCTTTGCCTACTTCTCTTTTCTTCTATAATTATCATTTTGTGTAGAGACCATTTGGAAGCTATAGATTTTACAACATTTATTGAATCTTGTGTTGGTATTAAAATTTGAAGTGAGTAATTTTAGTAAAAGTAAAAAGAAAAAAAAATCTATGAGATTGATTAATTAAAAGTAAAAAAAATCTATGAGATTAATTAATTTTAGTAATCTAATTAAATCTCTTGCCTAATTTGAACTATATGGATCCATTTACAATTTTTTTTTTAGGTAGGTTGATATAGATTTGGATCTAGTTTGCCGGTTTCAGTTGGCCAATTTAATTTTAGGAAAACGGTCAGAAATAACCTTCAAATGTTTTTTCCCTTAAGAATTGACACACTTTTTTTAAACTCATTGAAATAGTTTTTTTTTGTACTTTCTAGCTAAGATCGACTACTAAGATTTAAATGAAAAATAATTTTTTCATCTCATATCCAAACTATTGATTTTGTTGGCGTTATTGGTATAATCTTGGCTAGGATGAAGACTGAGATCGTATATCTTAATCATGCTAGGCAAGATTATTGAATTTGGAGAAAATTAGAAAAGATGATTGGTAAATTTATTTGGATAGTTGATAAATCAATTGGAAACAGAAATTGGACTAAAGGTTTGGAAGATTGAGTAAGAATTGATGTAAGATTTAGGAAAAAAGATTAAGATTTGATATAAGATTTGAAAATATAATATTTGAAAAAATTATGTAGATTTCATCCCATACGAAATTTCACCGATAAAGGTCAAAAGAAATAGTTTGGATATAAAATGAAAAAAAATATTTTTTTTATTCAAATGTCCATTTCCGGGACAGATAGGAACTCTTTCCACGAATTTAAAAAAAGTGTGCTAGTTAAGAAAGAAGAACATTCGAGAGTTATTTCTAACCATTATTCTTAATGGTTTTCTAAGTTTTATAATTCATTTCGAAACAAAAATATATTTTGATTCATGAGATTTAAAGTAGATGTGAGAATACTTTCGATGTTATGTAATGTTATGTAGCTTTTCAAATGAACTAACTATTTATCATCTCATTACTTTTATTAAAAAA
>QLSR01000280.1:465311-532101 GCA_031780015.1 Citrullus colocynthis
AAAAAAAAAAAAAAAAAAAAAAAAAAAAAACCTTTGTTGGTACGGAATTCACCATAAAATATCAATCCAACAATTCTATTTTAAATTTAATTGTTTGCTTAATTTATCTTATTTTAATTTAATTCACTTTTTATTTTAATTTAAATTAAAAAAATTAATAGTACCAACTATAAAAATAAAAATAAAAAATTAATATTACTAAAACAAGTCTAGCTCACTGACATAAATATATTGGAATTTCCTACTCTGCTATACTAAAAAGAATTCAATATTACTTATTGGCAATTAATTTCTTGACAAAACATAAAATGCTATACTAAAAAGAATTCAATATTACTTATTGGCAATTAATTTCTTGACAAAACATAAAATTATATGGGATTAAATGTGTGTTTGAAATACCTTTTCAAGTGTTTCGCAATTATTCAAAATGGATTTTGAAAGTTAATTAATGTTTTTACTTTAAATAGTTCTTATCAATTTTGAAAGTTAAGTAAAGGTGTATAGATCTTTCTTGTCTTGGATAATGTTCTTTCTTGAATTGCAAATATACAGTTGTTGCCATGAAAGAATTAAGTACGTATTTACTACATCCAAATTTTTATAACATAAGATATTGTAAACCAAGTTGATATTTTAACTTAATTTTCAAATAACTTATAAATTATTGATGAACCTTAATATTTTATCTATATTTTTATCAACATATCCATAACATTTGGAAGTCAAGATTGACATTTAAATATTCATCAGCATCATTAAGTTTTTCATTCTAACTTTGTTTCTAGAGCTGATTTGACTAAATATAAGTCTTTTTTTCCCTTAATACTAGGCTAAATAGAAATCTTTTCATTTAGTCTTTATTATCTAAGAAAAGTTTTATTTTAATCTTACCATTTTTCAATTGTACTATTTAACCATGTCTAATATCTAATTGTACCATATTTTCTAATAAATGTTTTTTTTTTTTAAAAAAAAAGAGTTTACTTATCGATGTTAATTTTATATAAATGATACTTGAGAACGAGGACACCTCAAAGGATGGAATATTCTAATTTATTTTCTAAATTTCTAAAAATTTCTGAAAAAATGGAACTAAGTAGCTTAATTGTAGTCTCTTAATTATTGTTATATTACCAAGTATAGTATGATGTAAGTCACCCAACAATTTTTATAGTCATTCGCTACAGTACTATAATTGAAAAATGTAAAAACATAAGCAATTGGGTTGACGGATTTTGAAAACCATTCATTTGGTTTCTGGAAAATTAAGTTTATATCACTCCATGCACTATGGATATTTGTTTTTTTGGTTATCGGCTTTCTATAAATATTTTTAAAAATTAAATTCAAAATTTAAATTATGGATCCGTCTAGTTATCATTTGATTTTTAGTTTTTTTCTCTTTAAATTGTGCTCGTTTTCTCACAATTTCTTAGTCATATTTCCATCTTTCTTAAGAAAGCACTTGAATTCATAGCCAAATTTCAGAAAAACAAAAACAAAATTTCAAAACAATTTCTTTTAGTTTTTCATAATTTTACTTTGGACATAAAAAAAGAACAATAGTTGGATATGGTATTCGTAGACTTAATTTTGAAAACAAAAGACCAAATAGTCATCCAACGATGACTAAACACGTAGCTTTGTGTTTAGAACTTTGATTAATAACTCAAATGATTTTTTTTTCTAAGAAAGATGAAACTCGAAAAAATAAACAAAATTTTCGAAAATCAAAATTAACACATTTGATTTGGTTTTAGTTTTATTTATTTATTTATTTTAATTTTTAATCGCCCGTTGATGTGGCTCTAGTTTCGGACTCTAGGAAAATTGAACAAAATTACACAAAAAACAAAAACTTTTCTACGAGTGACCTATTTCTAACAACTTGTTTGTTATGGACCTTTTTGACATATGAAATACCTCTTTTACCATCAATATTAAATGCTTTCTTCTCATGTATTTTTTCCCTTCCAATGATAAACAGGAATTCAAAGTCATTTAAAACTAAAGATATTTTAACATTTTGCTTACTTTATAAGCATGGTTGGAAAGAACGCGAAAAATCGTACGAAAACGAGTGGTCATTTAGTTAAATCGGAGTTGTATTGACAAAGATAAGACAAGAACAGAATTATCATTCACGCAGAAAAAATGTGCGATTGCTTACATTAGCCTATGCGATCGCTAACATCAACGTAGACGATGGCTTATATCAGCCTATGCAATGGTTGACTTCAACATATGCGATCGCTTACATCAGCTTATGCGATCGTTTACATCAGCCTACGCGATCGCTTAGTTTTTGTGTTTGCAATTTTGTTTTGGTTATATCTTCGTCGATACATCTCCGTTTTTGCTAAATGACCACTCGTTTTCATATATTTTTTCTGTGTTCTTTCCGACCATGCATGTAAATTGAACAAAAAATTAAATAATCTTCGAGTTTATTACAATAAAAGTAAATTTTATCTAACTTTAAATGCTATAATGTCATTTATGTTCATTATTTTTTAGCATTTTGCTCAACTTATAAGCATAATCAGAAAGAACACGAAAAAAACATATGAAAATGAGTGGTCATTTAGCTAAAATGAAGTTGTATCGAAAAAGATATAATAAAAACAAAATTATTGTGCATGCAGAAAAGATGAGCGACCGCTTACATCATGGGACGCGATCATTTTGCAATTTTGTTTTTGTTATATCTTTGTTGATACAACTCCATTTTAGCTAAATGACCACTCGATTTCATATGTTTTTTCATGTTCGTTCTGATTATGCTTATAAATTGAGAAAAATACTAAAAAATAATGAACATAAATGGCATTATACTATTTAAACTTAGATAAAATTTACTTTTATAGTAATAAACTCGAAGATTATTTAAGTTTTTGTTCAATGTACATGCATGGTTGGAAAGAACACAAAAAAACGTATGAAAAAGAGTGGTCATTTAGCAAAAACGGAGTCGTATCGACGAAGATATGACCAAAACAAAATTGCAAACATAAAAAACTGAGCGATCATGTAGGTTGATGTCGGCAATCACGTATGTTGATGTCGGTGATCGCATAGGCTAATGTAAGTGATTGCCTATTTTGATGTCAGTGATCACGTAGGCTGATATAAGCGATCGCACACTTTTTCTGCACGAATGATAATTTTGTTTTTGTCCTATATTTATTGATACAATTCTGATTTAACTAAATGACCACTCGTTTTTATACGATTTTTCGCATTCTTTCCAACTATGCTTTTAAAATAAGCAAAATGTTAAAGTATCTTTAGTTTTAAATGACTTTGAATTTCCGTTTGTCGTTGGAAGGGAAAAGCAAAAGAGACGGAGGAAATACATGAGGAGAAAGCATTTAATATTGAGGGTAAAAGTGATATTTCACATGTCAAAAGGGTCAATAACAAACAAGCTTTTAAAAAGAGGTCACTCATAGAAAAGTTTTTGTTTTTTGGGTTATTTTGTTCAATTTTCCCTCACTCTATTTCCTTGGTTGCTGATTTTTGATGGTATGGGTCCTTAGTTTTGCTCATTTTTCTCCTCCTCTCTGCCACTTCTTCTTCTTCCTAGCTTCTCACCACCACCGTCACTAAGCGTTCCACTACTGCCAACGGAGCCTTCCATCTTTTATTTCTCTCTTTAAATCTAAATGTACTTTCACTGTCGAAGTTTTCTTTTGTCCCTTTTTTTTCTTGAGTATATGGTCGATTGAGTTGGCCGTGAAAGTTAGTCGTTAGAGATAATTGATGAAGTTAATGGTTGAAGTTGGTCATCGAAGACAATCGTTGAAATTATTCATCGAAGTTGGTGGTCTCATGTACGTCTAAGGTGGTCAATGGAGATAATTGGCAGAGGTGGTCGTTAAAGTTTGGTCATCAAAAGACCAACAAGTTGCTAGAGTGAGACAACAATAGTCATAGATAGTAGTTATTGATAGAGTTGAGCGTCGGAGTTAGCTATAAAAACTGATCGTCGGAACTTGTTGTCATATTCAATTTGATGGAGTCATTAGAAATATTAAAAAGAGTGAGAGAGAAAGATTGAAAGTTTGAATTTATGGGTAAATATGCAAACTTCGTAAAGTTGATGGAGTAGAACAATAAATTGATTTAAAAATCTGACCCAACTCAATTAATGCCTCAAAATATCCTGTAAATAGCATCCATCTAAAGAGACGATGAGCGAGAGGTATGAAAGGGAGAAGCCAGAAGTAATTCTTCTACTTCAAATCGAGTCAATTCTCATTTTGATGTGGCCATAAAAACACGAGCAATTGAGTTGAAGGTTTTATAAATCATAAAAACTGTTTTTTTTTTTTTTTTTTTTAGGAAAAGCAAAATAAAATTCAAAACTGTTTATCTCCATTTCAAATAATTTTGAAAATTATAATTTTTTAAAAAATAAAAATAAAATAAAAAAATTCTCCCCCTTTTCCATGGTTCCCTCAAAAGCAAATTTACGAACGTTGTAAAATCGTTGCGCACGTGTAGTGTAGAACACGTGACACGTGATGCAATCTTACCTTTATCCGACACGTGTTGAAATGGAGTTACATCACAATTTCAAAATTAATCTGACATCATTCTGTAAAAAAAAGAGAAGAGGAAAAAAATAATAAATAGAATTCACCCCACGGTTAATTATCTACAAGTAGAGAGTAAAAAGAGAAAACAATTACCACAGTAAAAAAATTTAGAAGTAGTCGTCTGTATTAATCTCCATTACTCCATCAGACATTTTCATCTCAAAAGCTGTGACAATGAGGAAGAGGAAAGAGGAAATTATTTTTGGATGTTTTTTGAGACTGAAATACCCTTTCAAACCTACCAAAAGTAGACGAAATGATTCGTAATTCAGGGGAGATTCCCGGACTTTTTAGTAATTTCCAGAAATCAAAGGCCTTAGCTCTTTTGTCTTGATTACAGTGGAGAACAGAGGACCAGATCAGTGGAAACTGGAAAGAGAGAGAGAGAGAGAGAGAGAGCTGGAGCTTGGAGAGGAGAGAGATAGCGAAAGAGAGAGAGAGAGTGAGCTCGGGAAATGGACCACAACGGCGGCGGCGGGAATAGGGCGGAGGCGTTGCGGTGGTTGAGCATAGCGGAGAAGCTTTTGGCGGCGCGTGACTTTTATGGAACTAGGAGCTTCGCGATCCGGGCGAGGGAATCGGACCCCATAGTGTTGGAGGCGGCGGACAGGGTAATCGCCGTCGCGGATACACTGCTGGCGGCGGAGGGACGGATCAACAATCAGTATGACTGGTATAGTATTTTGCAAATTTCGCAGCCGACTCAGAGCATTGAGCTAATCGCAACTCAGTATCGGCGACTGGCGCTTCTTCTTCACCCGGAGGCTAACAGAGTCGCGTTTGCGGATCACGCTTTCAGGCTTGTTTCTGATGCATGGTGTGTGCTTTCGAATCCGTTGAGAAAAGCTTTGTATGATAACGATTACCTCATGTGCTCCAAGTTTAGCCCTGGAACGACTGGGTCGAGTCAAAAACCGAAGTCCCCGCCGCAGCATCCTCAATTTCCGCAGCCTGTTAGAACTAGTCCTAGGAAGGAGACTAGGATGACGGTAGAGGAGCCTCAGCATCAGGAACGGCCACCGCCACCGCCACCGCCGGAACGCCCGCAGCCGCCACCGCCACAACCACCGGCGCAGCCACAGCCACAGCCACAGCCACAGCCACAGCCACAGCCACAGCCACCACCTCCTCAACTGTCTCCTCACCGGCCACAGCAGCAAGAGGATCCGCAGCAGCAGCAGCAGCTGCAATTTGTAAGAAAAACCCCCAAATCGATGAATGCTAAAGTAACCGTAGAAGAGAGGCCAAATGTCAGTGATGTCAATGAGTCAACTCAGGAAGCTACTCAGCAGCAAATTGATTCCAATCAGCCCTCCCGGGAGACTGAGTCTACTTTACCGACTGAGTCTACTTTGCCGACTGAGTCGAGCATTCCGAGTTTCTGGACTGCTTGTCCATACTGTTATAATCTCTACGAGTACCCTAAGGGTTACGAGGATTGTGTGCTTAGGTGCCAGAATTGTGCTAAGGCATTTCAAGCATTGGTTATTCCTTCACCACCAGTAGCTGAAGGCGCTTCTACATTCTGTTGCTGGGGGTTTTTCCCACTTGGGGTTTCTCCCAATGCTAAAGGGGCAACGGGGTCTGTAGCCTGGTCGCCCTTTTCAGCTATGTTTTCCTGTCCTTTGCCTGGTAAGGAGGCAACAAAATCGGGGAAAACTAGAAATGTTAAACCCGCCAAGAAATCTACACCAAGATTTATTTGTGAAGAGGATGATATTTATGTCGAAGTCTCAGAACCGAGTGACAGTTCTGATGAAGAGTGGGGAAGGATAAGTAAGAAGAAGAAGCCTAAGAGGGGTTTGGCTAGTAGAACTGATAAGAGAGTACATTCTGAGAGCTCACTGAAAGGGAACCAAGGAAATGTAGGGAATGGAAATACAGATGAAGTTGAGAATATGAATGGGCAGTTTGGAGAACAAAATGGGTTGGTTCGGTTCGGTTTGTCAAACTCCACAAAGGGTGAGTCCAGTAAGAAGGCTGTGGCAGCCGCAGGGGGTACTGGGAAGAAGCATAAAGGGAAAGGACCAAAGGAGCTAGGGAAGTTAGATTTGAATGTGGAATTCAGCAATGAGGTGGAAGAACCTGCCGCAGGTGTAAGTGGAGGACATGGGGAGGATAACATTGAAGGAATTGGGTTCTTTGAGGGCCTTGATGAATTTTTGAGTAGTCTGCCAATACTTAATGCTGTGGCCGATGATAAGGTCAAAGCTAGTTAGTAAGGCTCTTGGATGTTATTCTTAACGTAAGACTCTTCCTTTTGTTCTGGATATTGTATTTTGTTATTGTAGTATAAAAATAATTTGAAGCTGCAATCCCTTTTGCCCAGTCGTTCCCGTTCTTGCACTACCATTCACATATCTCTGAGCTATGCGTTGCCTTAACTATTCTAATGTGTTTTGTTTCTCCGTTTAGATTTTACAGTACCTAGGGAAAGTAGAACTTGACAAATTTAAGAAGTGTGGGATTCTGCAGATGCAGTTGTGGTTTCTACATCGATGTGTACCTTGCCCATTTTCTCTGCTGACTCAATTATGTGTATTGGAAATAGAGTATTCGTTGTTTCGAGTTACTGTGAAATATGGCTATATGGTTGAGGCATTCTGAAAGTTAAATTTTGTTACTTTCTGGTAACTTCAAAGAAGGTTTGAGGGCCTACAATTCTCAATTTCCCTCCTGCATGCCAGATATTCATTCAGGACACTATTTTCTCTATCTTCTTATGATAATCTCTAATATGATAATGAATTTTAGATTTGCTCTGATATACCATTGGGATAAAGCGCAACTGAGATGCATTTATAGCTAATACGCGTTGACATCTTTAGTGGTGCAACTTTTCAGCATTTTGATTTACATTTTTTTTCTTTCTTAATCTTTGATGGTGCAACTGAGATGCAGTTAGCAAATAATACTTGTTACATCTGAAAGTTGCATTTTGTTACTTCCTGGCACCTTCAAAGAAGATTTTGGCGTTTTTAATTGAAGTTGTCTGTTGGTCTTCTCCAAATTTTTATCCTTTTAATTAATGTTCAAGTTTGAGGCATTTCTGCATCTGTTGTCATTCTTTTGGTTTGTCACTCATGATGTATTTGTCCATCTTTTCTAGGAACACGTAGAATTTGTAGTATTCCAGGAGAAAGCATTCTATTGAAATCCTTCAGCTGGGCGGCTGCAACTCCTGAGTTTGAAAATGCTCATCTTTTCACTCGAGATAATGTTTAAACAGTGAAGTACATGCTTGTAATTCTCTTGGACAAGTTTCTAACATGACGTCATCATTTTGTCCCTTCCTTAGCTTGGATGAGAGTTGCCTTTTAACATATTCTGGAAGTACTTCCTTTCAGTGATCATTGGGAGATAGTAAGTAAGAAATGAAAGACTGCTTAAGGAAAAGGTGGTGGAGGTGGGAACGGGGTGAGATGAAGGTTGGATTATTGTATCTCTTTGATCCTTTATTTTCTCAGGAGAGTATTGTAATATAATATTCTTTCTATTACTTTTGGAAAATTGAAAATTTTATGTTGTAAATCAATCTCCATTGCCATGGATATTAATGGTAGACTCCTATTATCCTCTTCAAGCTTTGTACTCCCTGATAGTACAAGTTGCTCCTCCATTGCCATGAATATATTAGTGGAGTCCTATTCACTTTTTCTTTCTTTGTACTTATTTTTAGTACAAATTCCTCCATTGGGACAACGGAAAAAGAAGATGACTCCTATGTCAGTCCATCTAATCTTGGAGCCATGAAGTCTTTATCTGAAAGGGCCAAACCATTCCTCTTCCCCTTTCCGTTCCCCCTTTTGATGGCATTAGGATACTTACGATGACATTACATGCACCCAAGGGGTATAAATGCTATATTGTTTTGTTAGATTAAGAAACAACAATCTTAGTCCTATACCCGAACGATGCTGTACTATTGCCATGAACTTTAACTTCCACATGTATACTGTCACTTTGTCCAAGTCGTCTCCCTGCACATTGGCATGTACATGTTCATTGAAGTTTCTCATGATTAGCATAAGCATCTTTTGGCATGCACACGTACACTTCCTCATCTTTTTGAATTTTCATTATGATGCCCATCGTCAAAAATGTTGCTATGTATACTTCTGAATGCAAACTTGCATTTTATGTAGATGATTGCTTGTTTATGCAGCGGGTAGAACATTTGTATAGTGATAAACATTGCTTCTGCAACATGTCACCTGTTCTTTGAAGTTTCTCATAATTGGTAAAAGAATCCTTTGTATAGTGACCATCAAAATGATATCTCAAGCTTTTGTTACAGTGTAGACTCTGAATGGACAACACGATAACGATGCCCCCCTGGGTAAACACTTACTCGGTAACCCTCATAACATTTCATTGGCAAGTGTAAATATATTTTACTGACAGTTTGTATTCTTCATTTATGTTCTGCTGAGAATGTGCTATTGGAGTATCTGTCTTAGAATTTCGCTATTTCTTTTCTGGCTTGAAGTTCGTTGCTATGGACAAACATATTCTCTGATTTTGTGTTGCTGTTAATTTCTGTGGACTTATGAAATTCTATGAATGTTTCTGAAGCACTCAGTGCAGGTGAGGGGATGAACATTTAATGGTAAGACCCCAGGTATTGGCTGAACTTGGTGATGTTCTTTTCATTAGATTCGAGTTGCTGATATTCCAACAGGTGGGCAGCACTAGAAAGAAAACAAGGAAAATATGGTTAGTTACTGTTCATTGTTTAAAGTTTGGTGAATGTCAGGCAATTTGTTCTTTGTTGTTTTGTATTATTTCATTTAACTTCATCATCAATGCCATATAGTTCACCATGTTGATAAGTTTGGATCTGGTCTATCTCTCTCTTCCTCCCTTAAATTTTGCTTTATGATTATTGTTTCTTACTTATTTTTTTCCCTTTTATTTTCCTCTTAGCAGGAATACAAGTTTCTTGGGGATGCTGATGAATGTCTGGAAATATGCAATCTTTCTATAACACTTTCCTGTTTTTCTTTGAACTTTTTTTCTCTTTAAGATTTTTTATTTTTTATTTTTATTTATTTATTTATTTTTAAATTGTGTTTAAGAGTTGCATGGATTACCCCCATTTTTAAAATTTTTGTCTGGACTATCAACAATTTCCCATTTTTCTTAAACTTGATTTGTAAACATATATCATTCATTATTGTGTAAAAACACATCTTTTTAATAGGTCACCTGCAAAGGAATACTGTTGAAAATATTAATTTACAAACAATTTTCAAAATTGTCTTCAAATGAAATTTTGTAGCAAGAAAAATGGTTTTTTTTTTTTTGTGGGTTTTATTAGTGGGTTTATATTATTATTTAGTTTTCTTGTATTATTTTGTGGGTCTTCAAGATTGGTTTTGCTTTTAAGTGATCTTGCTAATTAATTTTAGATCTATTCGAATATATTCGAGAATCTTGGGACGTTGATCTTATTTACTTTTGTTGTGTTTCATTTTATAGAATGTTTCTCAGTTTAAGAGGTTAAAGAATACCATAAGCTTGTACGAGAATTTAATCCTTGTCTTGTTTTCTTAAGATTAAATGTCCAATTCATTGATGTTTTTGTCGTGTATAAAAACAAGGAGTTGAAATCAAGACAAAAAGACAAAAGTAACCTTCAATAATTGACTATGGAGTATGGTCAAATGTCAAATTTAGTTAATTTAGTTCATTATTGATGGATGATAACTTTAAAAAGAACTTGGTGGCTGCTGGGAATCTAATAAAAATCTAACATTGGGTAAATTTCTTTTTTCTTTTTAGAAAATTGAATAGAATTTATTTTATTTATTATTATTATTTGTGTAAAAGAGGGACACATGAGAGATTAGGTGTAGTGTAGCCGATGTTTAAAATGGTGGTTTCGGGCTTTTATTTTACGGATATTTCTTATTGACAAAATGTCGATTTTGGTGGATATCTTTGAAAAAATTGTAAAAACAAAAAGTTAAGAAAAAGGAAAAATTAAATTAGTTAATGAACAGTTTATGATTTTTTAAACAAGTTGTCTAGATTTATATGGTGGTATTTCATTGTTTATTTTTTATGTTTAGTAGATATTTTTACAATATAATAGAAAGATTAATTCACATCGAATCCATGAGAATGTGAAAGTATCATTGGAGATATTGACGTCTCGATCAAAATTTAATATTAATAATTGACATTGACATTGGAAAGTTGACGTTGTCGAGATATCGCTACTCAGATATTAGTTAATTTCATGGTGTTTGGTTACATTTACCATATGTAAAAAGTAGTTTTGGAAAATTTGAAAAGGACTAAAGTTTCTTGCATATATTTAAAAGTTGGTAAACTTAATGGTTTCATATTTACCTAAAACCACAATTTAAATGCGTGAAGGTTATATGGTATTATCACACGCCCCCATTGGACTAGTCGAAGCTTGGAGGGGTGCCCAAACCTAAACATTAAGGGGAAAAAAAAAAAGCCTTATCCCCCCTAGGTAAATATACTAAAAATAACATATTTAAAAGGTCGACTTTCACAAATGTATCAATTTTAATTTAGGACAATGTCAGATGAACTATATTTGCTTTAACTATTGTTTGATTAAGCAAACATACGTAATTAGGGTCTTCTAGGGTTTTATTGATTTACTTCTATTTGATTTTGTTAACCATTTGATATTTAAAAATTAAATTGTTTTATGATCGATTTCTTATCATGATTTTCATATTTTTTAAGTAAGAGAGTTGAATTCTTAGCTAAAGTTTAAAAACGAAAATAAGGTTTAAAAAATTTAGGCGGCGTTTGGTAGTTATTTGGTTTTTCGTTTTCAAAAATCAAGCCTAAAATTATTCTTACCATTTCTAATTTCTTGGTTTGTTATTTACCTTTTACTAGTGTTTTAAAAAACCAATCCAAAGTTTGGAAACTAAATGGCTTTTTAGTTTTCAAAACTTTACTTGATTTTGAAAATACTAGTCGAAAGTAGTAAACAAAGCAAGAAATATAAACGTGAATGACGTATTTCTAAACTTATATTTTAAAAACTAAAAATAAAAAGTCAAATAATTATCAAACAAGACCTTATCTATGGTTTATTTTGTTTTATGAATTAACTGACACATGGAGATTATAAATAATAGCAATAAAAAAAATCAACATTTTTTGTTGGAGGTATAATGTCCTATTTATTATAAATATTATATTTTAAGTGCAATATAAATGCCCAAGTTTAGCGTCCTAAAAACCTATTGTCAATTTCTTATTACCCTATGTATTTATCTATATGTTGTTCATGTGTCTCATACTTAGACATCGTTAGTGTCTATGTGATTCTACTCTTATTTGTCAATTTGCCTATAAATAGTAGCATTTGGTGGGTCTTAAAAGAACACACACATTGGTGAGAATTTCAAAGAAAGTTGGAAAAGTCGGAGAAATTTTCTATTTACATAATTTTACTTTTTTTATTTTATATATTTTTGTTATTTATTTATTTTATATATTACGTTATATTTTCTCAACGTTTGCGTTATCATGGTGCATTGCTTTGCTTATCAAGTTTACGACACTATTATCGTTTTACTTTCATATTACTTAACAAATTACTTTATATATGATCAATTGAGATTTAAAAGGTATAAATATTCAAAAGTTGCATATTATTTAGAAATGTATAAATTTGACATGATTTGTCTGGTTAAATAAAATTAAAATATTGGACAATCACAAGAAGCATATATATTTTGGACAAACTAGATAATGCAAGATTCACTTTAAACTCTTCAAGAAAAATCATAGGTACAAATCTTAAAAGTCATTATATACTCTTATTAAAAATTAAAATATACCATGGGTGATAAAATTGGTTGCCACATTTGTATAAGTATAAGCATGTCACACCAATGAATACTTTGCAAATAAAACAATCTTTTTCGTGCATATTTAAATTGTTCTTACATAATTATTTTTTTTACCTTCATTTGTCGCTAATAGTTGTATCATTAATATAGCATTCTTATAGTTAATCACTAATAGATCGTTTTTACGTCTATTATTGCCTACAACTAATAAACCACGTTGATAAACCATTTTCATGTCCATTAGTGATAGATTTTTATTACTAATAAATTATTTTTGTCCTTTAGCGACAATATCCATGTCAGTATCATTGATAGGACATTTCTATGTTTATCACTAACTATTCATTTCTAAATCTATCAATGATAAATCTTCATTAATGATACACAATTTGTGATATGTTCTATTGTGATGCATTACTAATAATATATATTTTTTAAATGATAATATTGGTATTCTCCTTTTAATTAGTTGATACAAAACATCGATATGATATAGAGTAAATAAACATACAAACAATCATTAAATTATAAGCACGTCAACTATCACAAATAAAAATGAAGCCTAAATGTTATCAATATATCATTTGTTTAATAGACAAGGTATATTAGAAATAGATTTAGCGATAAATAAACATGGATAGAAAACTAAATGAAATATTACTTATAAACTTTTTTGCTATTATTATATCCATCGTTGTTTAAGGATGGACCAAATAGTAATGAAGCAGCAAACAATTATTTATAGACAATAAACCAAATAATGCTAACATATATTATTTTTGGCTAAATTTAAATATATATATATATATATATTTCTACTTTGACTAAAATATCTTTAACTTTAGAAAGTTTCGATGATACCCTTTTTTTTTTTAAACAAGTTCAAGAATACCATTATAGTAGTTTGGATGGATCGGCCTTGTTTGAAAAATATCCTTAAACTTTTAAAGGTTTCATTAATACCCTTAAATTTAAAAACAAAGTTAAAAAATACACTTACAACTAGTATATGGACAAAAATTGGGTTGACCCCATTTTAAAAATATCCCTAGACTTTGAAGAGTTGCATTAATGCCTTTAACATTTGAAAAAAAAAGTTTAAAAATATCATCAAAGAAATGTGACATCCCAAATTTTTAGGTAATTTTTAATTTACTTATCTCGAAATATTTGGGTAATAAATCTAATCTTTGAGGTTAAAATTGAATTTTGGGTTAAGATAAGTCAATTTGAGGTTAATCGGTAAATTTGGATTTAGTTCATGTTAAATTCAATTTGTGAAAATTGAATTGAAATTGGGAGATTTTAGAAGTTGAGATTAATTTGGAAATTTAGAATTGGGAGAGATTTAAAAATTTGATTAATTTTTGTTAAGTTAGAATTTAAAATTTGTTGGATTTAGTTTTGAACTAATTTGAGTGATGTGAGAGATTTGAGTTGATGCGGTGGAACAGAAGGATTGAATATTTATATGAGGTACTTGCAGGTTTAACTAAAAGAAAATGGGAGATTGCAGGTGTGTTTCGTATGTTTTCTCTTTTGTAGTTGTAGCAAAATCGTTGGCCCAGTCCAAATCAAATTTTAAAAAGTCCAAATTGCCCTTAAACAGATGTATGCAAAAATTAGTATACCCGTGGATATTATTGATATATTAAATAGCAATATGATATACTCGATCTTTGGTATATCAATAACATTAATTTGTTAATAATTTTATTGATATAATACTTATTTAGCTTGCTCATATAGTTTATTTCAAAAATCAAATCTTCGATACACTTTAATTTGTTAATAATTTTTTATTTCACAAAAGATTGAAGAAGAAATATGTGAAGGAGTACAAGAAAAAAAAGAAAGAAGATTTACACAATAAAAATACCGGTATCAATATTATATTTAAATTTGCATTTTGAATGAGTGTTAATACCTTTAATGCTACATTTCAACTATATATTATACATACTTACATGCATATTATCATTGATACACAACTATCATTATATTGATTTTCTTTATATTGAGTATAACATTGACATAGATATAATTCATCCATTGTTGATATACACGATATACTCAGTCATAACTAATGAGGATAACAGTGAATTAAACATACCATATTTTATTTCAAATGAATGTTAAATGAAATATACTACTAATAAATTGCTAATATACTTGAAATATCAATAAAATGATACACCCATGTTATAATTCAAATAATGATTGATTGTTATCTGATTTACTATCGATATACTTGAATATTAATAAAATGGATGGTGATTGATGTTTGATTTAAAATAAGTTGATTGTTGTTTGATTTACTACTAATATATTATTGATATACTTAAAATATCAATCCAATAATCCATTATTTATTTCAAATAATGATGATCGATTGCATCAATAAAATGATAGCCTATTTATTTCAAAATGAGTTATTGACTGATGTTTATTTTATTATTGATATACTCCTGATGTACATGAAATATCGATAAAATGAATGTTTATCATTGTGAGATATATATACTATTGATACACTTGGAATATCCATACGTAGATTTTTTTTTCTTTGTCTTACCTCAAGTAATTACTAATTGATATATGATACACTTGTAATATCTATAAAGTGATACCTTCATGTTTTACTTCAAATTATTATTGATTGATGTCTGATATACTTATAATATAAAAAAATTGATAGAGATTTATGTTTTACTCGATACACTTGAAATATCCATAAAATGAACTCATATTTTGCTTGAAGTAATTATCAATTGATGTCTAATACACTTGAAATATCGATGAAATGATACCCTCATCTTTTACTCGAAGTTATTCATTATTAAAATCTTATATACTTCAAATATCAATGATAGATGCATCAAGTTAGACTTTCTTCCCATGAAGTTCACAAAAGTCTAAAAATATAATCAATCACTTCATCAATCAAAACCTCAGCAGTTTTATAATCCACATAGCATTGTCGATCATCCCGTTGACCACCATGAAAAAAAAGGTTTTTGGAAGCTTAAGCATAACTACAAAATACTGTAAAAGTATAGAAACTAAAATAAGTTGTAACTCACATTACTATTTATAAAAGTAAGCATATCACTGATATACTAATAATATACCTGAAATTAAATATATCAGTAGTATAAACCCACGTCATGTATGCCTTTCAAAGTACACAAAACTTAAACAACAAATTTTTTACACTTTTCTCATAACTCTGTAGAAGAAATTTGCAGTGATGGGTGAATAAGTTAGGATGATCAACAACAACAAATAGAGATTATTACATTATATTAGTAGTATATATGCTATTTAAATATATCAATCAACCGGCATACCTAAAATATATCAGTAGTATATCGGTAATATATTAGATAAATCAAGCAATATACTATCTATTGAGAACATATAGTTGCTTGTTTTTAATAACAAAACTAGTTCAAGAATGATTATAAAACCAAATTTGAACCTAAACAGAGATTATTATATTATATTAGTAGTATATATAGAAGAAATTTGTAGTGATTGGTGAACGAGTTAGGATGACCAACAACAACAAATAGAGATTATTACATTATATTAGTAGTATATACTCTATTTAAGTATATCAATCAACCGACATACCTAATTTATATCAGTAGTATATCGATAATATATTAGATACATCAAGTAATATACTATCTCTTGAGAACATATAGTTGTCCATTTTTTAATAACAAAACTAGTTCAAGAATGATTATAAAATCAAATTTGAACCTAAACAATTCAATTATGGAGAAAAAATATAGAGCTATAAGTTGTATTGCTGCACGAAGGAAAACATTTAAAAAGGAAAATAACTACAAAATGGATAAAAAATGTACCAAATACAAAATTTAAAGTGAATAATAGCTCATATTATTGCAATCAGAAAATACAAAAATTATGCAAATCAATGAAAAAAAATACACAACTAAACAACTGATATACTTCAAATTTGATATATTAGTTGACTGATACACTCGATAGCCTTGATACACTTTGATGCACTAATGATATACACTTGGTACATTTCATATATACTCTTGATATACTAGTGATAAACACTCAATACATTAATGATAGGAACTTGATACCCTTGATACACTATTAATAGAAACTTGATACATTTGATATATACTGATATACAATTGTTACACTTGATATCCTTGATACACTATGTACATTTGATACACTACTGATATACACTAGATACACTTCATACACTTGATATACCACCGATATACACACTAGATACACTTGATATACTTGATATACCACTGATATATAGTACTTGATACCCTTGATACACTTGATACATCACCGATATGCACTTGATATATCAACTTGATACCCTTGATACACTACTAATCTACACTTATACACTTGATTTTTGATACACTACTAATTACTCGCAAATGCCATCTTTATTTGTTTCTCTCTCTATATCAATTGGTTCTTTGACGTAAGGATTAGAGTTAGTTCATACACTATAGCTACAAGAAGAGGAGAGAAAAATTATCAATCTAATAAATTAAGATCCATGGTTATTTTTTGTAAACTTAAACATGTATGTGGTTGACATACAAAATTGGATTATGTTTAAGTAATAACCAAAAAGGTTTGTAGTATAAGGATAAGGTCGGGTGCCTTATCTTGGTGATACTATATATACAACCCACTTTGTAATTTTTACAAAAGTTGTAAAGTGTTACAAACGATTTGATCCTAATAGATATTGAGTGGGGGTATCTTATGCAAAGAGTTTGTATAAGACTAGGCCGCGAAATGTTTAATTTCTCTTTATAACATCGTTAATTGAAGAAATTAACATTTTATAGGATAACCAAAGGTGACTTAACCTTAATCCTGAGTGGATTATGAACTCCTGTCTATGAGACAATCCTTTAATTTGTACGGGTAAGAGTGGCTAGATCACTGACTCAATAAGCTTACCATTTTGAGGATTTGTCTAAGTAGGGAGCTGGGTGTTGGAATTTGTGCCGTAAAGCTTCATAATTGATTAATTAATTAATTTAATTATTAATTATGCAATATTAATTTATCTACTAACGAAAAAATTCAAGGTTATTGCATGAAGTCTTGAACATGTATGTAATTGATATATGGGTGGATCATGTTTAAGAAATAACCTAAAGGTCTATAGCATATGGATAAGGTTGGGTACCTTATCCTGGTGACACTATGGATATGACCCACTTTGTAATAGTTACGAATGGTTTGATCCAAACCGTTCACGTGGAGATATGTGAGTGGGGGTATCCTATATAAAGAGTTTGTATTAGACTGGACCACGAAATATTTAATCTCTCTTTGTAAATCCGTTAATTGATGAGATTAATATTTCATAAGATGGTCATGTGCGACTCGATCTTAATCCTGAGTGACTTATGAACTCCTGTCTATGAGGTCGGTCCTTTGATTTGCATGGGTGAGAGTGGCTCGAGTTGCCGACTCAATAAGCCTACCATTTGGGGATTTGACTAAATAGGGAGCTGGGAACACAACTTCACAAGATTGAATTCACTCATTCCCAGATAGGGTAAGTAGATGAGTAGTTCCCTTAAGTGCTGATTTCGGGTCTTGAACAAGGGCCCACCCTCTCACTGGCCTGAGAGGGACTTAGTTTATGGTTAGACCATAAACAAATTGTTCATTAGAGAAATCAGTGGTACTTAAGGATAAGAGGTAATTACAGGGTAGCACGGACATTTGATCCAGCTGTAATTATGAACAACTCGTGAAGGATCGACTTGCTTATACTGATTATATCCATGGACACAACTTGTCCTACAGTGTACAAAAGTTCAACTACAGGTCTATAGTGGTTTGTCCTGTAGTTAATAAATGAAGGTTAATTTAATTAAAGAGTTTAATTAATGAATTTTAGATCATTGGAGCTTATAATATGTAGGTTCATAAGGTCCTCTTGCTAGCTCACCACGGACCAAGAAAGATCAAGTATGTTGAAAGAAAAATTTGAAATGTTCAAAATTTTGAGGGAAAATATTAATTGTATTAGATACAATTAATTACATGATTTATTATAAAGTTGATTTGAATAAGATTCAAACTATGACTTTATAATATGGAGAATTAATTTATTTGAATATAATTTAAATAATGAGTTATTTATTTGGATGAAATTTATATAAATAAATATATGGAGAATTAATTAATTAATTTAAATTGGATTCAAATAATTAATTATTTAATTTGATGAGATCCAAATTAAAGATGATGTAGAAAATAAATATCTAAATGAAATTTAAATTCTAAACCATTTAATATGAGGTATTATTTGGGTAGATATTTATTAATATTAGATACTATTAAATATTTAATTTAAAATCTCTACAAAGGGGTTGTCCTAATAAGATTAGGAGTAAGCCATAGAGTTCTATAAATAGGGCCCTTGGGAGCCCTCATAGAACACACACTCTCTACAAGAATAGTCTCTACGATTACTCTCCCTCTAGAAATAGATAAGACTATCGGGTCGGTTCGAGGTGAAGATTGAAATTATAGATCAGCAAAGATATGATGCTTAACCTTTCCTTTATTTTTTGTATTTTTAATTCTTTCAATAAATCAAAGAACGCAATCACACACTTCTGTCGGGATTCAATTCCTTCGCTGGGAACATATCTTCAGAAGATGAAATTCACTCTTTCCCATCTTTAGGGTAAGTAGATAAATTGTTCTATCAAGGGCTGATTTCGGGTCTTTACCAAAGAGGCTTCACCCTCTCACTGACCAGAGAGGGGTTAGTTTATAGTTGGACTATAAACTGTTTGTTTATTAAAGGGATCAGTGGCACTTAAGAAGCTTGATGTTACTAGAGGGGTAAAACGATAATTGACTCAACTGTAGTTACGAACAATTTGTGAAGGGTCAACTTACTACTGATTGGTTATATTCGTGGACACAGAAAATATCTATAGTGTGAAAAGTGCAGTTGTAGGTCTTTAGTGGAGTGACCTACAGTTAATGAATATTGATTAATTTAATTAATTAATCTCATATCATTGGAGCTTCTATTTTATAGGTCCATAAGGTTCCTTTGCTAATTCAGTAAGGGTTTTGAAAAAGAATTAGTTAATTTAGGATTAATTTGAAATGTTTAAATTAAATAAGGGAGTTAATTGTATATGATACAATTAATATAATGTATGTAGCCACCTTTTTTTTATTTGGCTTCATTTAAATTAATTAATTTTTATCCACATTTTTTATGCTAATTTTTACCTCTTTTAACTTTTATTTTAGTTTGGTTAAATTAACCAATTTAGTCAGGGTAAGAAAAGGGGTGGAAAAATTTTGAATTTGGGTTTAGTTGCCTAAAAGTTGTTATTCCTTTTTTAGCTTAGGCTATGTTTGGCAAAAGTTCAAAATTGAAATAGAATCAATTAAAAAGAAAATAAGCAATTGTGGAAATAGTTTTGGCCTTTATAATCCCCTATTATCTCCCAACAAATCCTAGCTAGCCACAACTTTCATTAGCCCTCATTTTCTCTTAAAAAAAACTCTAACCTCCACATCCACTTTAAACACAAAAGGCCTACCTTAGTTGGAGGTGGCTTCGTGTTTGGGATTTCAACCTTTGTTCTCCTTCTTCTCTCTTAGAAATCTTGAAAAATAGAGAGAAATAAAAAAGTATTAGCAAGGATAACTATTATTATTGCTTTTATTTCTTCACCTTGTTTATTTTATTATTACGTGATTTTTTTACAAGCATTTGCTTTAAATGTTGGTTTCATTTTATCTTATTTATTTTCATCTTCTTCCTCTCCTATGGTTTTTTTTTTTTATTGTTATTTAAGGAAAAGAAAAATAAAAATATGTTTAAGAAGAAGAGATGAGATTAAAAAGTAAAATAAAATAAATAAGGTAACACATCTTAGAATGAAGTTATGTTCTTTGTCTTGAAGTGTAAAAATGATTTTGAGTTGAAGAAGAAGATAAAGAGAGAAGAGAATAGCTTGGTAGAGAGCAAATTTAGGAGTAAACAAGTAGTTGGAGGTTTATTTTTTGTAAAAAAAAAATGTTAAATAAATATGTTAATTTTTTAATTTATTGTTGTTATTATTATTATTATAGATTATGTAAAGTCTGTGTGTTTTGCCACCCATTTTATTTTTTTATTTTTTTATTTTATTATTATTATTGTTGTTGTTATTATTATTTATTTTCTTTAGTTTATTTTTTTTATATTTTTTATTCGGCATTTTTCTTAGTCTATTTGTCTATTTTATCTTAAGTATTGTATTTAATCATTTTATCTTCCAAACATTTCATTTTGTTACTATTCTACTATATTCATATTGTTTTATTATTAAGTAATACTAGTCTAATATTCTTAATTTTTGTTTGTTTTTCTAAAAAAGTCTGACGACGGATTCTAGAAATATTTGGGTGGGAGTCCAATTTTCTAGAATCTTGAGGTAAAGAAGTCTATTCTTTGAGAGTCCGAGATTGATTTTCAATATGTTTTATTAAACTTTTTATATATTTGTTAATATCATTGCTTATTTATTTATTGATTTAAATGTATTATTAAATTATATATTTTATCAATGTAATTTTACATATTTAAATCAATGTTCTCTTTTTTTAGTAAAATTTCTCCAGCATTTTCAATATTTTAAAGTTTATTTTCAAATCATTAATATTTAATTTCTTTAAGTTTTGTTAAAGAAAATGTTTTAATCTCTTTTTTTTTTTTAAAAAAATTATTTTCAAGATCGTTTCCCTACAAAAAAAAAAAAAAAAAAAATTCTAAAATGGAATATAGGAATTTTGGGAGTCCGATTTCCTAGAATTCTTAAGGTGGTGGATCACATCTTTGGGAGCCCGAGATTTGATCTAAAAAAAATGAATTTAATTAAAAAAAAATATTTCGTAATGTAAAGACTATCCTATGATGGATTTTGAGAATATGTAATAACTTCTCACTTTCTGGCGGTGAAGAATTTTTCCCCAATTATAATATAGTCAAATTGACGGAATTTGTTTCACTTATTTTATGGGATTATCGCTTCAAATATTGGAGTAATGAGGGGTAAAATAAGACATTATTTTTAATTAAAAAATTAAATAATATTTTCAATTCAAGATCTAAAATTTGGCCACCGTTTTTTAAATGAGTGCTATGGGGTGCTAACACTTTCCCCATACATAAATGACTCCTAAACTCAACTCTTGTTTTCGTAGACCATTTTTGTTTTTTTAATTAAAAATTGTTCATTTTACTTCGATGTCCAATCACACCATACAAAAGATTAGTGACGACTCATTTTTTTTTTTAGTTTTAAAATTAACCCTTTTTCAGGACGTTGGCCGCTCCGCATCATCTTGGGCACGTGGCAACAATATATATAGATACATTATAATATAAAGTTAATTTTGAATGAAAATCAAATTATACTTTACATTATGAGAGACATAAATATTTGAATAAAATTCAAATATTAATCATATGAATAAGATTCAATCTATAGACTAAATTTAATGTGAATATGATTCATATTGAAACTATAGGTTTTGTGAGAGAATATTATTTGAATATGAGTCAAATTAAATTAATCTATGATAATTAATTAAATAATTATTAATTAATTAATTTTATTTAATATATATATATTAAATATGATTTAATATATATTTATTAAATGAATATTATTAATTGATTTAATATTATTAAATATATAATATTAAGATAACTCTCTTACTCTCACTGGTAACAAAAGGAAGTTCTTTTTTCAGCCGACAGTTCAGAGGTGTGTGTGTTTTTTAAACTCAAAATAGAACTCTTTGAAAAAATTCCTCTCTCAATGTCTCTCAACTTTCTCCTGCCCTTACCAAAAGAAAGAGCCCACAACTTCTTTTGGTTCTTCCCTAGAGAATAGCAAGGAAGATCATCTTGGTAGTGTCCCAAGGAGTACTCTATACATTCTGTTCAAGGAAAGTGTTGGAGTTCATCAGTTCGTGACGAGAAGGAAAAAAATACTTAGAAGACAATCTTCAAAGGTATACTATTGTTTTCTCTTAATGCTCTTAAAGCATGCTAGTTTTGATGTTTATCCAATTATTTGTTTTTGTTCCATGTATTTTTAGATTTCAAAAAAAAAAAATAAAAAATTATTGGCACAAGGTGATTAGTCGCTTCCGATAGGAATTTAATTCCTTCAGTTTGGACAATTATTTGGGATTAATCCTAAGGTAAGTAATCTTACTACTGGAACAACCATTGAGCCAGACGATTTAGACAGTTTGATTGATTTGATTAGTTTGGATGAAATTGAGAAGCCTGATATGATTAGACCTATTTTATGTGTTATGATACTAGCATGTGATTGATATGATTGTGTGTAGGACTCTGAAACATGCATTACGATTTATAATGTGAATTTACTTTGAGCATGTTATATCTTGAGATAAAAGTGATGATTTACCCTCCTAACACTATTATGTTACCAGAAGCCTACGAGTTTCCTACTATGCTATAGGAAGTTGTTGATTTTAATATTGGATCTGTTTTCGATTTATATTGAGTTTATTAGCTTGTTGCACAAAAATAGATATGATGATTTCCGTACCAAGATGCGTCGAGAATTACTCAAGTATGATCATGATTAAGCAAGTTTTCCTATAAAAAGCCGAAGTATAAGCTCTTATAGGTTTTCTTAGTGAGTCCAGGGTCGAACGCAGGGATTTGTAATAACTAGGTGTTGAGAATAGATGCATGACTATGCGGTGAACTATACAAATATATGAATGAGTTGTGTGTATCTAAAACTATACATAAAGAATGAATAAAATTTCCTACAACTAATAATGAGGTGGATGGTCAAATGTTGTTTAGTGTCAGATATCATGCGTTGAAAATGAATGGAACCATGCGATAAATGTAGAGTTGACGCAGGAGTTAGACGAAAAACTTAAACCTATTTAAGTATAAGTACATACCTACAAACTTAATTTGTGAATCCATCTCTCGATGTTTCGATGCCACATTGATCTTATCTCTAAGACGCATGGTAAGTTTGCGTTGGGAAAAGGTGAACTACACCTCTGTACCTCATCTAGTCTTAATAAATGCTAAAGATTAACTATCTACTCTCTCAAGCTAGACAGTCGTGCTTACTGCATTTGTTTGTCAGACAATGCTATGCAAGCTAATGATATGCATTCATCAGGATGTAACATATTTCATATTATTTAAGAAAAACTAACTCCAACATCTAACTCATTTAGCATTCAAACATCATGGTGTAAGATATTTAATATGGAAATAGATGGAAGATAATCGTCAATCAAACTCATATTTAAAATAATCATTCTCTCGAATGTCATTAACAAAACATAAGTAAGAATGATGGAAATGGAGATAAAACAGAAATGGAAGACGTCAAGCCGCCAATGGAAACATCTTGCTTCATGGAGGCTTGAGATGGTTGCTATCTGATACATAAAATCCATAGGGTGAAGGTTCTCACTCACTGGGAGATGATTCTGAAAAGTTCTCAGAATCCTTCTCTCAGAAGAGCTCGAAATGGAGGCTGGTTATGGTGGAGGAGGTGTGCAGAGCCTTAACACCTGTCACGCGTTTCTCTCTTGATTCTCCCCTCCTTTGAATGGAGAAAAAGCTTCGGGCTATTTATAGGGTTCGTAAAGGTGAACTTATGATGCCTGACACCTTTACATTAAATTCCATGCCCTGCTGCGCAGCCTTTTCACATTCTCGGCCCATTTGTTCTGCCATGACCTGATAACATGTTATCCTTTTGCATATTGACATGACAGCTTTTGCCCAGGCGTCTGTATCTACTTTTTCTCAACGCATGATCTCGACGCATGGTCTCGAACGCATAGTTTCGACGCATGAATTTTCATTTGTTTTCGCAGCAGCTTTGTCTCTCGTACTTGGGTTATTTGGGCTTCTTTTCTTCTTAATCCTGCGTTAAGAACAAAAAAGCTCATAAATTTTCAGGTATTTTGTTTTGTAAATAGTGCCAACGCATGGTGATACATTTTACACAATTCAACTTCTAAAATCATGCGTTTAGCTCTAAAGTTACTCTAATTAATTCAAATAGTGACTATAATAACTTGTATTTCTACAAGTTATCACACCCCCAAATTTGAGTTAATGTTTGTCCTCAAACATTTATTTGAAGATTTATTAAATTCTACAGCCCAAGTCTAAGTAAAAGCTCACCCTCTCAACATGCCTTCTATTCCTTGACTATATCAACAATCAGATAACCACACCAAGTTCTTTTTCAATTGACGCTTTGAAAGTACTTCTCATTTTTAGATGCAGCAAGCTTATTCCTAAAAAATACCCTTACTCATTTCCAGCCAATCTGATATCCTCATTTTAGTAACGTGCCATGGAGTTCATTCATTCATAAAGTTTCTATTTTTATCTAACTCAAACAAAATTTTTCTTTTGAAGTGGACTTGCGTTGATCTGGGCTATCTACCTTCGTTTTGACATATCAACGATGGGGTGCATGGAGGCAGCCAACATCGAGCAAATACCCTTTCACAACTCGGCACTTATCGTGTTCCTTTTTGGTTGCATTGACAGTTGTACCGTTTATTTATTTTTTGCTGATCTTGGACTCTCACTTTCTATTATGTGGTGTAACGAGTCATTCTCAACTCAACTCTTAACAGGCTAATTTTGTGCGCTGTCAGCGAAGTTGTTTGTCAACGGAAATATATTTACTCTTTTTTATTTTTTTAATTATTTATTTATTTATGTTTTATGAATTCTGAACGCATGGCTCAAACCTTTCTTACCCCCAAATTTGAAGGCAGCAAGGTTCTCATTGCTGAAATCGAGTTATGAGATTACCTTAGAAAAATTTGCAAAAGAGGTTTGAGGCAAAGCTTGCAACACATACTAACTCTGGGAAGTAATTTACCAAGTGTAATATCCTAAGGCTTGTGAGTTAATCCTCTTATTTCAATAAGTCTATAGGGGAAGAGCATAAATATCATCATGGAGGTTGGACGTAGAAACAAAAACAAGGCGGAGAAAATAATAAAGCAAGAAATAATTGAAAGCACAAACAAAAGAGAACAAAGAGATTCATGAATTGAGTATTGTATTGATGTAAATGTATTATGCGGTGTACTATTTACAGAAAGAATCAAAAGAATAAACTTAAGAAAATAAGGAAAATTCCCAAAGAACACCCCCAAATTTAAGTTCTCCCCGGGGCGTTGTCATTGTTGTCCGCAGGGGGAGGATTTGGATCGTTGAACTGAAGGGGTTGTTGAAGGGAAAGAGGAATAATTGGTGCTGGGATGCGTTGGACGAACACTTCATAAATGTAATTCATCATAGTGTTGAATTGTTCATCCTGACGCTGAGCTTGGCGTTGAACAAAATTTCGAAGCTCCAATTGTTGCTGCGTCATCTGAGTCACTTGCTGACCCAATTGTGAAACTTGTTGAGCCAACTCTTCTTGCCGTTGGAGACTTTCCATCTCCTTGCACCGAATTTCATCCAGGTCTCCCATGATGGGGTGAAGGATCCCATCATCAAAGTACCACAGCAAATCATCTAGACTCAAATCAACAAACTGCAGCGGAGCAGAGGCGTGCCGCAATTGATATGGTTCTTCTTGATGATGTGTGCTTGTAGATGCTTCTGCTTACGGTTGAGAAGTTGGGCGGGCAAAACGTTCAGTAGTTGGTGAAGTTGAAAAATTGGAAGATTGAGGTTCATGGCGGGGCGGTGAGAATTGAAAGGGCATTGACTCCTCAGGATCTAGAGTCAAGGTCGGCTCAACGGGTGGTGGGGGTGGGGATGGAGTTGCCTTTCGGAAGATAGATGATTGAGGCGGGGAGAGAGTTAACTCCAGGTGGGGCGAAGAAGGCGGCGACACTTCCTTCGACTCTTCAGTTAAGTCAACGATAGGAAGTCGAAAAGGCGATGGGAGGCCGTTGTTGGTTTGTTTTATTGGATTTCTATTTTCGATTCATTTTCATAGCGTGTTGCACAAAAATAGATATTTATCATTTTCCGTACAAAGATGAGTCGAGAATTACTCAAGTATGATCATGATTAAGCAAGTTTTCCTATAAGAAGCCCAAGTATAAGCTCTTATAGGTTTCCTGGTGAGTCCAGGGTTGAACGCAGGGATTTGTAATAACTAGGCTTTGAGAATATATGCATGACTATGCGGTGAACTAACAAGTAATATGTGCAAGATTGTATCTAAAACTATACAAAGAATGAATAAAATTTCCTACGACTAACAATGAGATGGATGCAACGATGGTTAGTCAAATGTCCTTAGCGCCAGATAGCAAGCGTTGAGAATGAATGAAACCATGCGATAAAGGTAGAGTTAATGCAGGAGCTAGTTGTTACCTAAGCCTATCTAAGTATAAGTACATACCTACAAACTGATTTTGTGAATCCATCTCTCGATGTTTCGACGCCACATTAGTCTTATCTCTAAGACACATGGTAAGTTTGCGTTGGCAAAAGATGAACTACATCTCTGCACTTCATCTAGTCTTGATAAATGCTAAAGATTAACCATCTACTCTCTCAAGCTAGACAGTCGTGCTTACTACATTTGTTTGTCAGACAAAGTTATGCAAACTAATGATATGCATTCATTAGGATGTAACATACTTCATATTGCTCAAGAAAAACTAACTTTAACATCTAACTCATTTAGCATTCAATCAACATGGTGTAAGATATTTAATATGGAAATAAATGGAAGATAGTTGTCAATCAAACTTATATTAAGAAAATAAACCATTTTCACGAATGTCATTAACAAAACATAAGTGAAAAGGAGGGAAATGAAAATAAATAGAAATGGAAGACGTCAAGCCGCCATTGGCAACTTCTTGCTTCATGGAGGCTTGAGATGGTCGCTATTTGATACATAAAATCCATAGGGTGAAGGTTCTCACTCACTGGGAGACGATTCTGAAAGTTCTCAAAATCCTTCTCTCAGAAGAGCTCGAAATGGAGGCTGGTTATGGTGGAGGAGTGTGCAGAGCTTTCGCTTCTTGAACTCGTTCTCCCTTGTTCTCTGAAGCTTTGGGCTATTTATAGGCGCTGAAAAGTTGAAGCTCATGATGGCCTGACACCTTTGCATTAAATTTCCTGCCTCGCTGCGTAGACTTTTTACATTGTAGGTTCATTGGTTCTGCCATGATCTGATAACGTGTTATCCTTTTTCATAATAACCTGACAGCTTTTGCCCAGGCGTCTATATTTACTTTTCTCCTCAATGTATGGTCTTGGCGCATGGTCTCAGACGCATAGTTTCGACGCATGGGTTTTCATTTGTTCTCGCAGCAGTTTCGTCTCTAGTCCTTGAGTTATTTGTGCTTCTTTTCTTCCTAATCTTGCATTGGGAACAGAAAAGCTCATAATTTTTTAGGTATTTTGTTTTGTAAATAGTGCCAACGCATGGTGATACATTTTACATGATTCAACTACCAAAATCATGCGTTTAGCTCTAAAGTTACTATAATTAATTCAAATAGTGACTATAATAACTTGTATTTCTACAAGTTATCAGCTGCGTTGGGTGGTGGGTAGAGGAAGTGGCTTTTTTTGGATTTTCGGGGAAGAGGAAAGGGAAGTTGGTGGTGAAGAGGGTTCTTCAGGGATTAGGTCGATGGGAGGAGTATAAACGGTCAAGGCTTGTGTGTTGGCGTCGAGCTGAACAGTTTTTTCGGCTTGTGAACTCGATGCCTTAATCTCAAAATTCTTCTTGACAAGTTTCCTCTTCTTGGTTGAGGAGGCTGGGGGGATAATGGTTCTTGTGACTTGGTCGGCCTCTTCTTTACGTTGGCCGCCTCAAGCAGATGCAGTGAGTCCTTTAATATTCGTCTAAGACTCTGAGTTGAGAAGACTCCATTTACCGCTTTGACTGGCGCATCCTCCATGAATTATGCATTGGCGCACAGTCTTGTCACAGGAAAAGGGAAGAATAGTTGACCCCTTGGCTTGAAAAATAACCCCCGAATTTGTGGGGCAATGATGCGTCCCACGTCTAGCCAAATTCCCTGCATGATGCAGTAAATGACCATGGCACGGTCCCGTGAAATTGAGGCGTCATGTGTTGTGGGGATTAGCGACCGCTTGATGAAGTAGAGCCACAGGTTGGCTTCGGCGATCAAGCAAGTTGACGCCAATGTCTGAATGCCCTTTGGGGAAGTGTTCTACTCTGACCCCAGTTTGGCGATGGTTGTGAGGGCATCATTGATTTCGACTTCTGTAGGCGTCGACATTATTCTGTTTCCCTCTGCCGCTGCGATGTCGGAAAGATCAAACAACGCGTTGATTTCCGAAGGCTCGAAGGAAATCACCTCATCTCCAATTTTGACTTTGTGTGCCTTGCGGTGAATGGTTCCTTCGTAAAATGCCTCCATGGCGGTGGGTTGGATGACTTGGGCGCTTTCACAGAATTGCCTCCAACCCATTGCGTTGACTCCTTGTATGATGAAGGCGGGCAACTCAATTGGCTCAGGGAAGAATCCCACTTCAGTATAGAGTCCATTGTATTGTTTCTTTTGGCTCTTCGCCGCCTCCTTTGTTGGTTCCTCAACCAGTTTTTCTTTTCCCTTTTGGTTTTTATTGATGAGACTAGCAGGCGTTCTCCTTGTCTGCCTGCATCTACGTCCCGTATAAATACTGCAGGTGCCTTAGCCACCTTAGTCTTCTTCTTTTTCTCTGGTAGCTTCTCCTTGGTTATTGCTACCTCTTTTTCTTTCTTCTTCTCCTCCCTTATTTTTTTGATGTTTTGTTTGATGCGTTCAGCTTTGGGTGGCTTCTTCGCATCTATCACTTCCACTTCAACTTCTAATTCCCTCGCAATCTCAGCTATGCGATGGAGAAATTCAGTTTTTCTGGCGGCCTCCTTGCCAGCTTGTTTGCCAGATGCTTTTTCTTCTTTTCTTCTCTTTGCTGCGGCGAGAAACAACTCCGACATTTCTTTCATTTTCGTGATATCGTCTTTCAGCTTCTTGGACTTATCTGCCGCTCTTGCTGCTAACCGCTCCACAAATGATGCGGCGATAGCCTCAGATGTCCCTGCATGCTTTACTTTTTCAATTTTTCTCTTTAGCGGAGGTACATCTTCCTCGGCTTCTTCTTCCCTGGCCCTTATTGGCCTGATTTTCCTTTTTGTGGTGGACTTCTTCTTTTTCAACGCCGCCATTACTTTACCAATAGGTCTTTCATCTGAGTCCGATTCCTCAAGACCACTCATCGCAGGGATTGACCCACGCGACTTATTTTTCATTTCCTGGTCGTCCAACCCGTCCAACTAGGCATCGTCTTCTTCATGGATGGTGTCTAGAATATCTCCGAAGACAGTGGACTCGTCCTTCCTTCCTACCTCCTGAGCTTTAGACAGGTCCCTGGAGCGTGGCGGAGATGGGGCTGATGTCGCCTCCCACTCAGGACTGTTGGGTCGAACAATGGTGAGGGGTTCAGGTGTGGCGGAAGTAGTGGACAGATTCTGACTACCATGCCTCGAGGATGAGGCCATAGGTTTAGGGCTTTTGGAGGAGGTGGGTTGCTGGGAAGCCATGGAAAAGGTATAGATGAAAAGAGAGAAAAGTGGGTGAGAATCGGGAGTGTTTCGAATAAGCCGAAAATCGCACCGGTTATCGGAAAATTTAGAGAGAAAGGAAGCGTAACTCGAAAAGAGGGGTTTAGAAAGGGTTTTAACTGCGCGCGTGAGTTGGCTGAACGCATGGGTTGGCTGAGCGCGTGGGTTGGTGGCTCGATACATGACATCATAGCCGTATTGAATGGTCTGACAACCGTCGACGACAGACGACTTAAGCGCAGCCAGCTTTTCGAATTCTTGATGTGATAGCGATGTGACAGAGTCGCTTCAGATTCCTCCCTAGGCGTCGAACTACTCGTGTCACATCGTTTCGATGTCGACGCCTTGGAATTGAATTTGAGTTCAATTTTTCACTCATGCAAAATGATAGATAGCATCCGAACAAAATTTTTTTTCAACACAAATAAAAATAATAAATAAATAAAAAATAAATTAAATTAAATTAAATAAAATTAAAATTAAACAAAAATAAAAATCAAATCAAATCAAATAAAATGACGAAAAGAAAGAAAAAGAAATAATACGGGAAGAGAAAAAAAATTAAGATAAAAGCAATTAAAGTTCAAAAGTTAGGATGCGTCATTGGAATATATGTGCTTAATGTCAATGCAGGACGTGTCCATCTTTTCCTCATTCTATCTTTTCTAGGTCAATGGCTACTTGTCTCGTTCAAGGCAGTCTCCATAATATGGCTTCACGAGTTGACCATTAACTTTGAATGCGTTGGTGCCGTCTTCATTCATCAGCTCTATAGCACCATGAGGAAAGATTTCCTTGATCACGAAAAGACCAGACCATTTTGTTCTTAATTTTCCTGGAAATAAACGCAGTCTTGAGTTAAAAAGGAGGACCTTTTGACCTACATGCAAAGATTTCATACTGATACGTTGATCGTGCCAACGCTTTGTTCGCTCTTTGTATATCTTTGCGTTCTCATAGGCTTGCAATTGCCATTCCTCCAATTCATTTAATTGAAGCTGACGCGCTTCTCCAGCTGCTTTCAGGTCCATATTCAATCTCTTCGCAGCCCACAATGCTTTGTGTTCTAGCTCCAACGGCAAATGGCATGCCTTTCCAAAGACCAGCGTGTACGGTGACATTCTGAGAGGCGTTTTTAATGCTGTCCGATATGCCCATAACGCCTCGTCCAATTTGGACACCCAGTTCTTTCGAGAGGAGTTAACCACTCTTTCTAAAATAGTTTTCAACTCTCTATTGGAAACTTCTACTTGCCCATTTGTCTGCGGGTGGTATGCAGTTGCCGCCCTATGATGTACATTGTATTTGATTAGCAACTTGGAAATGATTTTATTAATGAAATGCGTACCTTCATTGCTAATCAGGGCTCTCGGCGTTCCAAAATCTAGTGAATATATTCTTCTGAAGAAAATTTGAAACTGTCGCCGCATCATTCTTAGCACAAGAGATTGCTTCTACCCATTATGATACATAATCCACAGCTACCAGTATATAGTTGTGGCCATTTGATGGCGAAAATGGGCCCATAAAATCAATACCCCAAACGTCAAAGAGCTCAACTTCTAAGATAGAGGTAAGTGGCATTTCGTCTCGACTTGAGATATTTCCAGTGCCTTGACATTTGTCGCACTTAATCACATAGTCCTTGGTGTCTCTGAAAAGAGTTGGCCAGAAGTATCCGCTTTGTAAGACCTTGGCTGCAGTTCGCTATCCTCCAAAATGTCCTCCATAGGGGAAGTCATGACATTGAGATAGGATGCGTTGAAATGAAGTCTCTGGGACGCATAGTCTGGAGATTTGATCCGGACCCCTTTTGTAGAGTTACGGCTCGTCCCAATAATAGAACTTCGCATGATGCATCAACTTCTTCTTCTGTTGTGAGTTGAAATCTTCGAGAAATTGCTTGCACACCAAGAAGTTGACAATATCTGCATACCATGGTGTGGATTCTATGACTTTTAATACAGCTTCATCTGGAAGCTTGCGTTAATGTCCAGCTGTTTTCGATCGTGTTCTATATTCTCAAGTCTGGAAAGATGATTTGCCACGTTATTCTCTATTCCTTTGCGATCAACTATTTCTGCGTCAAACTCTTGAAGAAGCAGAATCCATCGGATGAGCCTCGGCTTTGCATTTTTTTTAGTCATCAAGTATCGGATAGCTGAGTGGTTAGTGTGGATGATGACTTTTGACCCTAGAAGATATGCTCTGAATTTTTCAACAGCGAACACTACTGCTAGCAATTCTTTCTCAGTAGTGGTGTAATTCGCTTGGGCTGCGTTGAAAGTTTTGCTGGCATAGGCCATAGGATGCAACATTCTGTTTCTGCGTTGAACCAACGCAGCTCCATCGCATAGTCACTAGCATCACACATTGTCCATGAACATCTCTACAGATTCTTCTAAAAATTCAGAGAAGATTGCCATCATACACTGCTGAAAGGTGCCTGAGGCATTACATAGTCCAAATGGCATGCGTTGAAATGTGAATGTACCATAAGAACATGTAAATGTTGTCTTCTCCTGGTCTTCTGGAGCAATCATTATCTGGTTGTAGCCCGAATACCCATCCAAGAAGCAGAAGACCTCATTTTCTGCTAGTCTATCTAACATTTGGTCAATAAAAGGCAGTGGGAAGTGATCCTTCTTCGTCGCCGTGTTGAGTTTCTTGTAGTCCATGCAAATTCTCCACCCCGTGGCAGTGCGGGTGGGGATCAATTCGTTATTCTTGTTTGGGACTACAGTCATACCTCCTCTCTTGGGAACGCATTGCACAGAACTTACCCATTTACTATCAGAGATGGGAAAGATAACGCCTGTGTCCAACTATTTGAGCACTTCTTTCTTGACAACTTCTTTCATTGCTAGGTTTAGCCGCCTTTGGGGCTCAATGGATCACTCTTTTCCTTCTTTTAGACGAATCTTATGCATGCAGTATGTAGGGCTTATCCCCTTGATATCAGCCAATGTCCATCCCACAGCTCGGATGTGCTTTTTAAGAATGATTAGCAGAGCTGATTCTTGATTAGAGGATAAGGCAGCTGAAATGATAAGGCACCTTCTCCTAAGTAAGCATACTTCAGGTAGGTTGGCAACACTTTTAACTCGAGTTCTGGCGCTTCTTCCAGAGATGGTTTTGTTCGTTGGTTGGTCTGATTCAGTGTCAAGGATTCAAAACCAGAATGAACCACAGCACAGCATTGTTCAGGCTGCTGTGCGTCCAGATTTGCAATCTTTTCATCATTTTGTTCTTCAAGCAACATTCTATGGAACTCATCCTCTGCGTCGAGGTTTTGGCAGGTCTCCTGTTCTCCTGGATACTCTAACGCTTTAAAGATGTTGAAAATCACTTCCTGATCATTAACTCTTATAATGATCTCCCCCTTCTGGACGTCGATGAGGGTACGATCTGTTGACAGAAACGGGCGTCCAAGTATGATAGAGACGTCCTCGTTTGCTTCATAATCCAGGATAATGAAGTCTGCAGGGAGAATGAACTTGTCTACCTTTACCAACACATCCTCGATCCTTTCTTCAGGATGCACAACGGATTGATCCGCCAATTGTAGGGTAACTGTTGTTGGCTGCAATACGATCCCCAATTTGTTGAATACTGACAAGGGCATGAGATTAATGCTAGCCCTTAGATCACACAATGCTTTTCCTATGTAAACTCCTCCGATGGAACAAGGAATGGTGAAGCTCCCTGGATCTTTCATCTTTGTGGGGATGCGTTCACAGACCATGTCACTGCACTCTTGTGTTAGAGCTATGGTCTCATATTCACCCATTCCTTTCTTTTTAGACAGTATGTTCTTGAGGAATTTAGGATAAATGGGCATTTGTTCCAACGCTTCCACTAGCGGGATGTTGATGTGCAGTTGTTTAAGTATATCCAAGAAGCGTTTGAACTGCCCTTCATTATTTTTCTTCCTTCTTAACCGCTGTGGATAAGTAGGCATTTGCAGCTCGACTGACACGCTTGTTGATGCATCTTTCCCTGATAAACTTCTTTGCATGTCAGCTTGTTTTTGTTGTGTTGAATGGTCAGATTCAATGGTGGGATTAGAAAGATGAATTGTTGGTTGAGAGTTTTCTGGTTGGTTTAAGTGATTCTCAGTATTGTTAACTAGAGTTTTCTTCCCTAGGCGGGGATGTTCATTCATAGCTCTTCCACTTTGCAATGTCACATCTTGACACTATTCTTTTCCTGAACTGCCTGTATCGCATGGGGCTTCGGTGTTACTCGGAAGAGATCCTTTCTGCTGCGTTTTAAATTCTCCAGCGATCTGGCCAATCTGAAGCTCTAAGTTCCTGATGGACGACACCTAGGTTTGCATCAAGGCGTCGTTCTTCTGCATGTATTCCTTCAGAAGAGCTTCCATTGATGACGATGGACTAGGCGTTGATTGATGTGGATTTTGCCTCTGATGTCCATGGGAGAATCCAGATGATCCACCCTTTTCATGCGTGGGCACACCATGCTGCTCAGGCTAGTGGTTACTACCCCATGAGAAATTCGAATGATTCCTCCAGCCAGGTTATAGGTATTGGAATACGGGTTGTTCCGTATGAAGCATACAAATTGAAGGTTCTGTGGACATACCTCATACATATGCGGTTCCCTGCATCCAACGCATCCTGAGGCGTTGAGTTGATTCACTGCGTTAACTTGGCCGCTGCCTCCTGTATTTGACTGATTCAGGGCCATAGTCTGCAACAGGTTAGTCATGGCGGTGACTTGAGCTTGTAATGCAGCAACACTATTATGCTCTGATGCTCCTGATGCATTGTTATGCCTGCAGTCAGATCGGTTATATCCCTGGTCCTCCTAATCCTCATGATTTCTTGATATTTTATCAAGAATTTTCTTGGCCTCGATATAAGTTTTATCAAATAGTCCTCCCACTGCGGCAGCATTTGCAGCGGTCTGAGATGCCTCGGTCAAGCAAGCATAGAATATCTCCATTTGAACACAATCAGGAAAACCATTATACGGACAATTTCTCACCAATCTCTTAAATCTATCCCAAGCTCAGGGTTTCTCTGTCTTTTTGTTGAAAGTTGGCGATATCTCTTCTTCTTCGAGCATTCTCCCAGTGGGAAGAACTTTTTCATAAAATTCTCTATCATTTGGTTCCAAGTAGTGATCTCACCTGGTTCCAAAGAATATGCCCACTGTCTCGCCTCATCTCTGAGGGAGAATGGGAATAACATCAACCGGATGTCATTTGCACTTATGTTTGGGTTGACGAAGGTATTACAGATTTCAATGTAGCTTTTTAGGTGAGCATGAGGGTCTTCACCGGGTGATCCCCCAATCTGACCTGCTGTTTGTAGCATCTGAAGCATGACTGGCTTCATTTCAAATCTCGAACCTTGAGATGCGGGTCGCATAATTCCAGGTGAAAAATTATATAAGATTGGCGACGCGTAATCCCTGATCGGACGGTTCCAATCATGTGCCAATAGAATAGGATGAGTTTGTTGATTAATTTGTAACTGAGCTTGAAGTTGTGCTTGGGTTAACGCATGGTTCATTGCTTCGTCCTGTCTGTCGTTAGCCCCATTATTAGCTCTCAAGGCTGATTCGCGTTGTTTGCTTGATTTTCCATTTTCTTCTCTCTGTAAAGTTGTTGCTGCCTTTGAAATGCCTTATTTCTTTTCCGAAAGGTTCTTTCCATCTCAAGGTCAGAAATGAACGCAAGATGTTCCTTGTTCATAAACTGTCAGATACGTCTTCGTTAAACGCTCTGTACGACCCAAGATTGAGATTTTCTGCATAAATCAAGAAAATATTTCAAAGCCTAAATTATTAATTCAAATCCCCGGCAATGGCGCCAAAAAATTATTGTTGACTTTAATATTGAATCTGTTTTCGATTTATATTGAGTTTCTTAGCTTGTTGCACAAAAATAGATATCATGATTTCCGTACCAAGATGCGTCAAGAATTACTCAAGTATGATCATGATTAAGCAAGTTTTTCTATAAAAAGCCCAAGTATAAGCTCTTATAGGTTTTCCTGGTGAGTCCAGGGTCGAATGCAGGGATTTGTAATAACTAGGCGTTGAGAATAGATGCATGACTATGCGATGAACTATACAAATATGTGCATGAGTTGTGTGTGTCTAAAACTATACATAAAGAATGAATAAAATTTCCTACAACTAACAATGAGGTGGATGCGGCGATGGTTAGTTAAATGTTGTTTAGTGTTAGATAGCATGCGTTGAAAATGAATGGAACCATGCGATAAACGTAGAGTTGACGCAGGAGTTCGACGAAAAACTTAAACCTATTTAAGTATAAGTACATACCTACAAACTTAATTTGTGAATCCATCTCTTGATGTTTCGATGCCACATTGATCTTATCTCTAAGACACATGGTAAGTTTGCGTTGGCAAAAGCTGAACTACATCTCTGTACCTCATCTAGTCTTGATAAAGGCTAAAGATTAACTATCTACTCTCTCAAGCTAGACAATCGTGCTTACTACATTTGTTTGTCAGACAATGCTATGCAAGCTAATGATATGCATTCATCAGGATGTAACATATTTCATATTGTTTAAGAAAAACTAACTCCAACATCTAACTCATTTAGCATTCAAACATCATGGTGTAAGATATTTAATATGGAAATAGATGGAAGATAATCGTCAATCAAACTCATATTTAAAATAATCATTCTCTCGAATGTCATTAACAAAACATAAGTAAGAAGGATGGAAATGAAGATACAACAGAAATGGAAGACGTCAAGCCGCCACTGGCAACGTCTTGCTTCATGGAGGCTTGAGATGGTTGCTATCTGATACATAAAGTCCATAGGGTGAAGGTTCTCACTCACTGGGAGATGATTCTGAAAAGTTCTCAGAATCCTTCTCTTAGAAAAGCTCGAAATGGAGGCTGGTTATGGTGGAGGAGGTGTGCAGAGCCTTCACACCTGTCACGCGTTTCTCTCTTGATTCTCCCCTCCTTTGAATGGAGAAAAAGCTTTGGGCTATTTATAGGCGTCGAAAAGGTGAACCTATGATGCTTAGCACCTTTACATTAAATTCTATGCCCTGCTGCGCAACCTTTTCACATTGTCGGCCTATTTGTTCTCGTAACGGCTTCGTCTCTCGTACTTGGGTTATTTGGGCTTCTTTCTTCTTAATCTTGCGTTAAGAACAGAAAAGCTCATAATTTTTCAGGTATTTTGTTTTGTAAATAGTGCCAACGCATGGTGATACATTTTACATAATTCAACTTCCAAAATCATGCGTTTAGCTCTATAGTTACTCTAATTAATTCAAATAGTGACTATAATAACTTGTATTTCTACAAGTTATCAGAAGTCTACAGGTTTCTTGCTATATTCCTGAAAATTGACGGGTTTCCTATTATGTTACCAAGTGTTGATGGGTGCCTCACTATGTTTGCGAGCCTTCTGGTCTCCAGATGCGTGTTAGATTGGGTTAAATCGCTCACTAGATGACCATTCAGGATTACTTTATTTATGCATCTCCCATTAGTTTGTTGCACTTATTGAATATAAGTGCTTAGCTTGACCCAGGTAGTGAGCTTACTTACTAAGTACTTTATACTCATCCTTTTCATGTTATGTTTTTCAGGTAAGGGAAAGGACACCTCAGCGAATGACAGAAGAAATCTATGACCGTGCCATTGGGACTAGTCAGATGCTTCTGTACAAGTTTTCATGTTTTCATGTTTAAGAATTTTTGTCTTGACATTTGAATCTAGAACTTTGTTTTTATTTCTCATTGTTAGATGCTTTATGCGAAGTATTCTATTTTATTTCATTATTTTTAGGGATACCCCAACCAAAGATTTTCAGTTATTTAGATTTTGCAAAAGTTATTTACCTTAACATAGTTCTTTGATTTCTAGTTACAATTGTGAAAAATGAGTCGTATGAGATGTGTGCATGCATTTAATAATGACCTAGTTCAAGTCTTAGGAAGTTGGGTCGTTAGAACCTCTATTCTCTGCCTAAACGAAGATTTTTTACCCTTTCGTTAGAAGAATGGGCATCTCTAGAAATCTTCCTTCAAAAATAGCAAAAGGATGGATTGAAAAATACAAAAAGGTCGGTTGATCGATAGAGGAATACTATTTTTTATCATGAGTGTTATGTGTGATTTTGGACCAAAGGACATAATTGATTTCAAATAGCTTAGGACCAAAATGGGCCTAGGAAAAACGGATGGTTTGGCCCAAGCCAAAAGCATGCATGGCCTCGGCCAAGGTTGAGGTTGACCTCACCAAATGCTTAATGGGACATTCCTCAAGCATGCCTCAATCCAAGGAATCATCTTAGACCTATGATAAAACTAAAGAAAGGTGCTCGACTTCAGTCTTGGTAAAGGCTGCGACCTTAAGGAAATAGCAAATGGGGTACCCCCTTGTACGTCCCAACCTAATAAATCAGAGGATAAGCTCAACACAATTCTGAAACCCTAAGGGGAAGATCCTAGGCCAACTACACCTATAAATGCATCATGATATCTCCAGAGTGAAGTAAGTGTTGGGGTTAATGTATCTCATGGTCTTATAGTTTGTAAGTTTTATTTGTATAAACAGATTATTTATTTGATAAAATAAATGTTATTTTATACGACATTTAGTTGCATTAACCAAAAACCGATAAACTAAGATTCAAGGTTATTACTTGTAACTTAAACATGTATATGGAAATATACAGGTGAATTATGTTTAAGTAATAACCTAAATGGTCTATAGTAGATGAATAAAGCTGGGTACCTTATCCTTGTGACACTACGAATATGACCCGCTTTGTAGTTGTTCATGTGTTGTAGAGACAAATGATCTGATCCTAATCATTCATGTGGAGACATGTGAGAAGAGATAATCTATACAAAGAGTTTGTATAAGACTGGACCACGAAATGTTAACTCTCTTTATAACACCGTTACTAGAAGAGACTTACATTTCATCAGAATGATCACAGGTGACTTGATCTGAATCCTGAGTGAGTTGTGAACTCCTGCCTATGAGAGCGATACTTTGATTTTCATGGGTGAGAGTGACTAGTTCACTAACTCAACATGTTTACCATTTTGGGGATTCGTCTGATTGGGGAGCTGGGGATGCAGCTACATAAAAAGGAATTCACTCCTTTCTTACTGGTAGGGAAAGTAGAGAAATTGCTCCTTTAAGGATTGATTTTGGGGCTTGAACAATGTGGTACTAGGGGTGTTCAAAAAACCCGGTAACCCGACCTACCTAGACTACCCAACCCAAACCGTTGGGGTTAGGTTAGGTTAAATTTTATTTTGGGTTGGGTGAAAAATTCTAACTTTTTAATTTCGGGCTGGGTTGCGGGTTGGTGATTTTTTCACCCGGGTTAACCCGAACCGACCCGACCATATATGTGTGCATATATATATTTTAACCTAGTAAAGTTTAACCTTTGGGAGAGCGAGAGAGAGAGCGGGAGAGCGATAGACGGATAGATAGAGCAAGAGAGCGAGAGAGAGAGCGGGAGAGCGAGAGAGAGAGTGAGGGAGAGCAAGAGAGAGCGGAGAAAGAGCAAGAGAGGGGAAGAGAGTGAGAGCGAGAGCAACCCGATGACCTAACCCGAAAATATTGGGTTGGGTTGACCCTCCAAAATGAAACTGATGGGTTGGAGCGTATGCCAACCCGAAATTTCGGCTTGATCCAAAAAACACACCTAACCTAGCCCAACCAAACCCGTGTACGTATGTGGCAGCGCACTCTTTCCTGGCTGAGAGGGGTTCGGTTATGATTAGACTATAATTAATTGTTCATGAGAGGAATTAGTGGTACTTAAGGAGTTATATGTAACTACAAGGGTAAAACGGTAAATATGACCCAACTATAGTTACGAGTAATTTGTGAACGCACTGTTGATTGGTTATATCCAATGGACACAGAAATATATCTATAGTGCGAAGAGCGCAGTTGTTAGTCTTTAGTGGAGTGACCTGTAGTTAAATTGAAGATCTCATGGTGGTGACCAGAGTTGCGGTGTTTGTGTTCATTTGCTGTGGAGAAACACTGAAGAATTGGAGAAAATTGAAGAACTCTTCAAAGGTATTTTCTTTCTTCTTGAATTTCTTCACAATAAAATGTGCTTAATTAAAATATGTTTAAATTTCTCTATATTTCCTGTAAATTCAAAATGTAAATTAAAAGTACACGTGTCACGCGCTTTCGCACCGAATTCAAATCCCTTCAATTGGTATTAGAGCCAAATCGTACATTTAATTCTATTTTGGATTGAAAAAGTAGAGAAAAGGTGGGTTGTTTTCTGCATAATGTATGTGGATTTGTATAATAGATGTTCAGAAGTATTGGCACTTAGATTTACAACTTTTTACGTTAATTTGATCAATGTAAGAGCCTGTTGTTTTGGCCATTTATTCTGTAAATTGAGTCTCTAAGTCCGGGTCGTTGTGGCGAAGTGTTTGCTATAAAAAAGACTAGAAATGAAGGTGAAAGATGCTTTTTGGAGTGTAGACCTGAGAGTTTCTAGGCAGATTTCTACTATCCATCATCTTTTGTGCGTCATTAAAAGGTTCAGACTGCGTTCGCATTGTTTGTGCGTCATGGAAAAGTTGTGGCAGTTTCAAAACAGTTTTTTTCAAACACGAAAGTGGCCATTTTCCTCCACCTCTTGAAGGCAGTTTTTTGTTTTTTTAAGTGAATTTAATGTAATTTATTTTAATGTTTTATTAGGGTGCCAATATTTGGTCTATTATTGCTATAATTTAGTTTTATTATACATGAGATGTATGTTTAATTATATTAATTATATGTTGCATAAAATATGTCATATAGTTTAAAATCCCACCTTAGGTTAAACATATTCATGCATCAAATCTTAATATAAATGTTGTATTATATGTTGCATATTAATTAAGCATGTCATGCATTATTAATATAAGTGTTATATTATTTGATAGCATATTTATTATATTCATTCGTATCAAGAGTTATATTTTAATGACAAGGCATGATTATGCATCATATTAAATATAATTGTTATATTTAAAGGTTAACATTAATAACATTTCAATGCATCATTTTTATATTATAAGTGTTATAATATATAGTATGGTTGAATGGATGAATGTTATAATTTATTTTCATTACTTTATTATATAAGTGTTATGTATGTTATAATGAAAATAGAAGTGCATGCAACATGACACCACTTTAGTAAATTTATAATAGTTATAATTGTTTTTTTTTTTTTTTTTTTTTTAAAGTGTGTCATTAGATGCATGTATAGGTTTTAATTGTTTCATTAATCTTTATAACCGTTATGAGTTAATGAAATTAGAATTAGAACCTATAATCAAGATTTGCATGCAAACATAGATTAAATTGATTTTAAAGAGTTTAACATTAATTTCACGTAGACCTATGTTCACAATATTTCTAATAGGATTAGAAATATGTTTAATCTTTAATTCCTTTTCAATAGGATTAAATTGGATTAAATAAAACATTAAATTTATAACATAATTGTCTATAAAGGACCTTTGTCTAAGGAAAGTGTTGCCTTAAGGCTGGGGTATTTAAGTTGACAGAAACCGAACACCCTTACTTGGGAACCGACCTAGAAGGTGAATTAGGCAAATATGTTATAAGCATGCAATAAATGATTAGGTTTACTAAAGTGTTTAATAAACAAGAATAATTTTTGTTATACTATCCAATATAAAAGTTATATTGGGCAAATTTAACAATCACTTAGTAAAAATTGTTGGCCGAATTTTTTTAAGTAAATAAACCCTAGGTTTAAAACACTTAGTGGGGGGAAAATGATGTAAATGACACTTCAATTTCTTTTCACGTTTCTCCCTAAAAGTTCACATCATGAGATCTATGCTCGGCCTTGAGGCACGTTTGCTTGTGTCTCCCTACAAATGGTGTTTGCATAGGTCAATAACAAGGTGAATGGAGAAAGTTTTTATAGTAACTGGGAAAGGGACGAGTGTCAACGCATCCCACGTGTCCTTCATTGGTTTATAGTAAAGTTTCATGCTCAGCCTTGAGGCACCTTTGCTTGTGTCCCCCTACGGAAGGTGTTTGCATGAAATTTTTACTTAAAGAAATGAATAAGATTACTTTAGTTTTTGCCCCAATCAGGTTTTCCCTAGATTGGCTCATTGGGGGGAAACTCTAGAGTCTAAAATGAAGAGTTACACTTACAAGAAATTGTTGAGTAAGTTAATGATTTTTTGATCAAACAATGGTGACTAATTGTTATAGGAATAAGAGTTATTTTGGTGTAACAGTTGGTTGAGAGTGTTTCAATTTAGCAAAGAGGTGACTAACTGCCATACAGTGGCTTTTATCTTAACCCACCGAAGCATCATTGGAAGATTAGATGTCACATAGGGTACATTAGATATTTTTACTAAACTTGATTGGTTGTTTTGTGGCTTTTTGCTTAATAACTAATATAGATAATTTTTCATGTTTTAGCAATCTTAATTATGTCTAGCGCTACTTTGAATTTTCTTAAAGCGAATAAATTAACTGGTGAAAACTATACAACATGGAAAAACTCAATAGATCATCAATGACCTAAGATTCGTCCTTCTTGAGGAATGTCCTCAAGTACCTGCTTAAAATGCATCCCCAAATGTTTGGAAGCATACGAGAGATGGGTTAAGACGAATGAAAAGGCCTGAGCATACATTCTTACCAGCCTATTTGAAGTTTTGGCAAAGAAGCATGAACCCATGCTCATTGCCTATAAGGTCATGGATTCACTGCGGGAGATGATTGAATAGTCGTCTTCACAGGTCAAACATGACGCTCTTAAATTCATTTTTAATGCATGTATGAAAAAAGGGGATTTCTGTCAGAGAACATGTTCTCAGCATGATGATACACTTTAAAGTTGTTGAAATGAACGGGTCTGTCATCGATGATTGTAGTAAGGTTAGCTTCATTATGGAAACTTTACCTGAAAGTTTCCTTCAATTCTATAGCAATGCTGTTATGAACAAGCTAAACTACAAACTTATCAATTCTTAATGAAGGTCAAGGAAAAAAAAAGGGAGGCAAATGTTACCCTTCGTCAAAGAAGTTCCATCGAGGTTCGACCTCAGGAACTAAGTTTGTACTTTTTTCTTCTGACACCAAAAAGTGGAAGAATAAGAAGGGAAATAAGGGGAATAAAGCTAACCCTGTTGCTGCCCAAAAGGGCAAGAAGGCCAAGGTTGCCAAAGGAACCTACTACCATTGCAACCAGAAGGGACACTAGAAACGAAATTGTCCCAAGTATTTGGCTAAAAAGAAGAAGGCCAAACAACGTAAATATGATTTACTAGTTTTAGAAACTTGTTTAGTGGAGAATGATGATTCTGCCTAGATAATTGATTTAGGCGCCACTAACCATGTTTGTTCTTCATTTCAGGGAATTAGTTTTTGGCACAACTCAAGACTGGCGAGATGATGATGCAGGTTGGAACAGGGCACGTCTCTTTAGCAGTGGCAGTGGGAGGCGTCAAATTTCTCTGTCAGAAATCATTTTTGTTATTAGATAATGTTTATGTTGTTCAGGATATGAAACGAAACTTGATTTCTATGAAAGCTTTACTAGAACAATATTATTCTATAAATTTTCTTGTAAATAAAGCGTTTATATATAAGAATGGTGTAAATATTTGTTATGCAAACCTAGAGAGTAGTTTATTTTTACTAAGACCATTAGCATCTAAGACGCTTTGAAATATTGAAATGTTCAGAACTGCAACGACTCAACATAAAAGATAAAATATTTCTCCTAAAGAAAATGCCCAACTTTGGCACCTAAGATTAGGTCACATAAATCTCAATAGGATTGAGAGATTGGTTAAGAGAGGACTTCTAAGCGAGTTAGAAGAAAACTCTATACTAGTATGTTGAAGGCAAAATGACTAAGAAAACTTTTTCTGCAAAAGGTCACAAAGCCAAAAAACCCTTGGAACTTATACATTTAGACCTTTGTGGTCCTATGAATGTTAAGGCAAGAGGAGTTTTTGAATATTTCATCTCCTTTATAGATGGCTATTCTAGATATTGATATTTATACCTAATGCAACACAAGTCTGAAGCCTTTGAAAAGTTCAAGGAGTACAAGGCTGAAGTTGAGAATTCATTGGGTAAAACCATGGATCTAAAATTGATCGAACATGAAAATGCATGATCTAAAATTCGAATTGACCGAGGTGGAGAATACATGGATCTAAAATTCTAGTACTATTTGATAGAACATGGAATTGCATCTAGACTTTCAATACTTGGTACATCTCAACAGAATGGTGTATCAGAAAGGAGAAATAGAACCTTGTTGGACATGGTTCGGTTAATGATGAGTTATGCTCACTAACCTAATTCGTTTTACGGTTATGCAATACAAACTGTAGTTTACATTTTGAATCGGGTTTCGTCCAAGAGTGTTTCTGAAATGCCTTTGGAATTATAGAATGGTCGTAAAGGTAGTTTATGTCATTTTTGTATTTGGGGTTGCCTAGCACATGTGCTTGAGGCAAATCCTAAGAAATTGGAATCTCGTTCAAAGTTATGCCTATTTGTAGGCTATCCCAAGGAAACGAGGGGTGATTTCTTCTACGATCCTAAAGATAATAAAGTGTTTGTGTCAACAAACGTTACAATTCTAGAAGAGGACCATATTAGGGAGCATAAGCCCTATAGTAGAATTCTGTGAAATGAGTTTTCCAATGAAACTATTGAAACTTCAACAAGAGTTGTTGAAGAAGCTGGCACATCAACAAGAGGGTTCATCTAGTCAAACACATCCACCTCAACAATTAAGGGAGCCTTGATGTAGTGGGAGGGTTAGAAACAGGCCTACTCGCTATATGAGCTTAACAGAAACTCTAACCGTCATATCTGATGGCGACATCGAGGATCCATTATCCTATAAACAGGTAATGCATGATGTGACAAGGATGAATGGATCAAAGCCATGGATCTCGAAATGGAGTTTTTGTATTTTAATTTGGTCTAGGATCTTGTAGTTCAACCTGATGGGGTAAAACCTATCGGTTGCAAATGGATCTACAAGAGAAAAATGGGTGCTGATGGTAAGGTGCATGTCTTTAAGGCTAGACTGGTGGCAAAAGGTTATACCTGAAGGGAATTGAATCCCGGCGGAAGCGTGTGATCGCGTTCTTTGATTTATTGAAAGAATCAAAAATACAAAAAAGTAAAGAAAAAGTTAAGCATCATACCTTTTCCAATTTATAATTCTTGAACCGATAGTCTTCTCCTTGTCATCTTCCTTTTCTAAGAGATCTTCTTTGCTATGACTCTTGCAAGGATCCGGTTTGTGGGAACCGCTTTTTGAAAGAATAGGAAGAAGAATTTTCTTAGATTTTTTCTAAGAAAATTGGGAGAATTATTAGAGGAAGATTGTTAGAGTAATCGTAGAGATTATTTTCTTAGAGAGTGTTTTATGGAGGCTCCCAAGGGCCCTATTTATAGAACTCTATGAGTTACTCCTAATCCTATTAGGATAACCCCTCTGGAGAGATTTTAAATTAAATATTTAATAATATCTAATATTAATATATATCTACCCAAAAAATATCTCATATTAAATGGTTTAAAATATTTAAATCTTATTTAAATATTATTTTCTGCAGAATCTTTAATTTGAATCTCATCTGAATTAAATAATTAATTATTTAAATCCGATTCAAATCAATTAATTAATTCTCTCTCTATTTATTTTCTGCAAAATCTTTAATTTGGATCTCATCCAAATTAAATAATTTAATTATTTGAATCCAATTCAAATTAATTAATTAATTAATTCTCTCTTTATTTATTTATATGAATTTTATCCAAATAAATAATTAATTATTTGAATCATATTCAAATAAATTAATTCTCTATATTAAAAAGTTATAATTTGAATCACATTCAAATAAAATTTATAATAAATCATGCAATTAATTCTATCCAATATACTTAATATTTTCCCTCATAAATTTGAACATTTCAAAATTTTCTTTTAACATAGTTGATCCTTGTTGGTCCGTAGTGAGCTAGCAAGGGAACTTTATGGATCTGCAGATCAGAAGCTCCAACGATATGAGATTAATCGGTTAAACTCATTAACCACATTAATCAATATTCGTTAACTGTGGGTACACTCCACTAAAGACCCACAACTGCACTCTTCTCACTACAGATATATTTTTATGTCCATGGATATAGACCAATAATAGCAAATTAGTCATTTACAAGTATTTGTAATACTAGCTCAGTCAAATTACCGTTTACCCCTAGGTTACTTCTACATCCTTTAGTACCAGTGCTCCTCCAATGAACAACCTGTTTATAGTCCAACCATTAAATAAAAACCCCTCTCGGGCTAGTGAGAGGGTAGGGTCCTTTATTCAAGTCCAGGAGACACCACTTAAGGAAACACTTTTCTACTTACCCTAAAAATGGGAATGAATGAATTCCATCTTGTATAATTATGTCCCCAGCTCCCCACTCGGTCTTGTCCCCTAGATGGTAGACATATTGAGTTAGCAAATGGCCGCTTTCATCCATACAAATCAAAGGACAATCCCTCGTGGACAGGAGTTTATAATATACTCAAGATTAAGACTAAGTTGCCTAGGTCATCCTATTGAAATATAAACCTAACTAGTCAACGGAGTTACATCTAGTGATTACTATTTCGTGGTCCGGTCTTATGCAAACTCATTACATAGGATACGCCCACTCGCATGTCACCTACACAAATACGTTAGATTATTGCATTTGTATCACCAGGATAAGGTACCCAACCTTATCCGTATACTATACTATAGACCCTTTAGACTATATCTTGAACATTAATCTCTATATGTCCCCACATACAGTTCAATACTCATAAAATAGTCTAGGATGTTAGTTTATTAGGTTATTAAGACAAAACAAACAAAAACAATCAATAATGCTTATTGAAGTAATACATCAATAACTCTTTATTAATGATTTAATGACAGTCAAATTATTACATTTAAATCTACGAGTTTTAGGGCATAAAACCTAACAAGCTCCCACTTGAACTAAAACTCTAATGGATTGTACATAAAGAGAAGTGAGAATGGTAAGTATGTAAATACAATAAACTAGGGCATCCATATACCCATTACACATCTCCCGTTTGCCCTAGATTACACAATGTATATATCTCTCAGACCTAGACTTGCTAGATGTCCCTCGAACACTTTAGCTGACAAGGCCTTCGTAAATAGATCAATAATGTTATGCTCCAAAGCGATTTTTTTTGTGACGATCACATCTGCTCGTTGCACAATCTCCCGTATCAAGCGATACTTCCTCTCAATATGCTTTCCTCGTTTGTGGCTACGAGGCTCTTTAGAGTCGGCTATTGCCCCACCGTTGTCACAGTATAACGTGATGGGCAATTCCATGTTTGGAACGATTTCCAAATTATTTAGGAACTTCTGAGCCAGACTGCTTCCTTTGCTACTTCACAAGCAGCTACATACTCAGCCTCTATAGTAGAGTCTGCAATGCATCATTCCTTGATGCTACGCCATACTACAGCTCCTCCATTTAAGGTGAACATTGATCCTGACGTGGATTTCCCTGAATCCTTGTCAGTTTGAAAATTAGAGTCGGTGTATACTGAAGGATCAAATCCTTAGCTCCATACACTAGTTTGTAGTCTCTTGTTCTCCTAAGGTACTTGAGGATGTTCTTAACCGCAGTCTAGTGGTCTAACCCTGGATTGGACTGGTACCTACTGACTATTCCCACTGCATAACAAATGTCTGGCCTAGTATAGAGCATAACATACATTAAGCTGCCCATAGCTGAGATATATGGAATACATCTCATATCCTTAATTTCTTGAGGTGTCTTAAGACATTATTCCTTAGACAAATAAACCCTGTGCTTGAAAGGTAATAAACCCTTCTTAGAGTTCTGCATTGAATATCGAGTCAGCATTTTGTCGATATAAGTTGCTTAAGATAGGGCTAGTGTTATGTTCTTGCGATCCCTAATGATTTGGATTTCAATTACATACTGCGCCTCTCCCAAATCTTTCATTTGGAATTGGGCTGCCAACAAATTTTTAACATCAGTAAGATATCCTACATCATTCCCAATAAGTAGGATGTCGTCCATATAAAGTACTAAGAAAGCTACTTTACTTTTGATGATTTTCTTGTATACACAAGGCTCATCAACATTTTGTTCAAAACTAAAAAATTTGATCGCAGTATTAAACCTATTATTCCAAGATCTAGATGCTTGTTTCAACCCATAAATGGATCGATTTTGCTTGCAAACTTTTTGCTCCTGACCTTGGGCTATGAACCCCTTGGGCTGAGACATAAAGATACTCTCTTCAAGATTGCCATTCAGAAAAGCAGTCTTGACATCCATTTGCCAAATTTCATAGTCATAATATGAGGCTATGGATAAGAGAATTCTTATAGGCTTAAGCATAGCAACAGGGGAAAAAGTTTCCTCATAGTCAACACTTCCATTTGGGTGTAACCCTTTGCTACAAGTCTAGCTTTGAAGGTCTGTAACTTCCCAACTACATCTCTCTTTCGTTTATAGATCCATTTACACCCTATGAGTTTGACCTCTTTAGGTAGATCTACAAGTTCCCATATTGAATTCAAGAACATAAACTTCATTTCAAGATCCATGGCTTTGATCCATTGGTCCTTGTCTACATCATTCATTGCTTGTTTATAGGACAATTGATCCTCAACACCATTGTCTGGCACGACGACCTGAGTTTTAGTTAAACCCAAGTAACGGTTAGGTTGTAATACAACCCTCCCACTATGTCGAGGAATTCCCATCGATTGAGAAGGATGAGACTGACCAGAAGTACTGGCTCTTTCATTAACTCTTGATGAAGGACCAGTCTCATCAACAACTCTTGTTGACTCTTTAGTAGCTTCATTTAATACCATTTTGCTTCGTGGTTTATGATCTCTCATGTGGTTTTCTTTCAAGAATGTAGCGTTTTTCGATACAAACACTTTCTTTTCTTGTGGGTCGAAGAAGAGACCACATCTCATTTCCATAGGTTAACTAAAAAATTGGTATAATCTTAAACGAAGTTCCAATTTCTTAGGATTTGTCAGTAACACATGTGCAAGACAATCCCAGATTTTGAAGTAGCATAATGTCACGGGAAAAATTTGACCCACAAATTTCTTGACACTAAGGTGCCTATCCTCTTAGATTGTCCAAGTAAGGATGGGGAAAATGCTAGTCGCAGCCAACTGAAAGGCCTAGGCGTCTGCCGCACCCCATCGGCACGCATGGCCCAGGACACCCAATGAAAAGCTGCGTGCATAAGGGGGGACAAATGGGAGAAGGATGCGTCGACCCCAGTCACTTGCACGATGAACGCATCGCTAGGCAAGGCTGCGCTCGACGCATCCCTGAGCAAGCTACCCGATGCATCGCTAGGCGAAGCAGTGTCCAACGCATTGCGGAGCAAAGCTGCGACCAATGCGTTGGCGGGCAAGGCCACGCCTGATGCATCGCTGAAGCACAAAATATGTCCGTGAAACGCATAGCCGGAAGACATGGAAAAGTCCAAAACAATCGAGATAGGCGTCGACAAGTCTGGAGACTGCTCTAAGGTGCGCAATGGCCTAAAAGAGCCTCGACTGCCCTAGAAAGCTCCCGACCACCCTGGGAGAGGTAGGGATTTCCCTAAAGAGACCCGGACACCTTTAGAAGCTTCCATGACTAACGGACACGTTCGGGAACGGTATGGACGGGCCCCGATTATGCTAGAGACAGCCTAGACGTCTCTCGAAAGTTCCTCCCAGCACCTTCACTATTTGTAAATAATATTTTAATATTAAATTGTGTAGAAACTCCATGACCGACATAATAAGTCGGCCATAGAAAGTCGGTGTGGGGACCTCTATAAATAGGTGAGGACCCCTCATTTGTAAAGCACCTTGGAAACCTGGAAACCTTGAAATCTTCGAAACGTCGAAAATTCTCAGACCAAGTCTTCTCAACGCTCTAGACTCTCCTTGCTTTCTTAACGCCTCCTTATAGTCTTCCTTGTCCCGACAAACCTCAAAAGGCTTACTTGGTTGACTCCTTAGCACCAAGTGCCGCACGAAGGTCATAGGAAAATTGTGACCCCGTGACAGGTGGTATCAGAGCAACGGTTCTCAGACCTAGGTACCCCCGCATAAGACGTCGGTATAGATGGCATCGGAAGAAGGTTACAATTCACAGGCGGTCATAACGGGTGGGTGAGCTGAGAAGCGCGCCCCAACCAAACGCGCTAAGTCTAAGATCCCCGCCGCTCGCAAGGTGTTGGAGACCCGCCTCACAGTTCTTGAGCAGACTGTAGGCGACTTGCAAGCCTCGATTGACTGATTGGGCAGCGATTATGATGAATTGGCGCAAGAGAATGCCGAAGTAACCAAGGTCGTCAAGGAGCTCATCGAAGATCTCGGACAAACCTTCAGGACCGAGGTGGCTGATCTTCGAAAATTCGTTGAGGAAGAATTGAATGGGCTTGGCAAGGAGGTGAGCGACATAAAAGAGCAATGCCTCGCTCGCCACCAAATTAGTAGTCCGGCTTCTACTAGCTCGACTTCCGTCACGCAAGGAATGTTTAATCTCAAAGTTCCCAAGCCTGATACCTTTAGTGGAGTCCGACATGCCACTATTGTAGACAATTTCTTATTTGGGCTTCAGCGATACTTTGATGCTCTTGGGGTGCATGATGATATTACACGAATAAATAACGCCCCAACGTACCTAAGAAACTTCGCTCAGCTATGGTGGAGACGAAAGCATGCTGAGTGAGAGAAAGATCAATGTAGTATCCAAACATGGGAGCAATTTAAGATTGAGCTTCGGGAACACTTTGTCCCTCACAATGCTGAAGATGAGGCCAAGGGTAAATTACGAAGGTTGAGGCAAACCGGAGGAATTCTTGACTATGTCAAAGAATTCACGACCCTCATGCTGGAAGTTGATAGTTTGCCCGACAAAGATGGACTTAAGGACTGGGCATGCATTGAACTTGAGCGCCGCAACGTCCAGACGCTTGACGATGCGATTGCTGTAGTTGAAGGACTGACGGACTACTCGACGCAGAAGGGAAAGAAATCCGATTCTGCGAAGAATAAGGGAGACCGATCCGGGCAACGCAAGGACCATACCTGCCGAGATAAAGGTAAAGCTCCTCAAGACAAACACGGTAAAGGGAACAAAATATGAGTCCTCTAAACCTTCAAAACCATGTTTCATATGCGATGGGCCTCATTGGCGAGAGAATGCCCAAATAGAAAGCCATGAACGCTCTCGTTGCCAAAATTCGTGAGATGACTGAGGCAAATGAAGAACCCGAAGCTAAAGTTGGATCAATCCAACAACTCAACGCCCTTGCCGACCTCTTTTCTCCATGCAAGGTCGAAAATGTATGTGGATGCTATGATCAAAGGCCAGTCCGCCACAGCCATGTTGGATACGGGAGCTACGCACAACTTTATTGATGAAAAGGAAGCTACCCGTCTTGGTCTTAACATCACTCGCGGCCGAGGGACTATCAAAACAGTGAATAGCGACGCCAAGCCTGCCGCGGGCATAGCCAAGGACGTTCCCATCAAGATCAGACATTGGCAAGGTACGCTCGACTTCACTATAGCCCCTATGGATGACTTCAAGATGGTTCTCGGGCTTACTTTCTTCAAGAAGGCGCTAGCCTTCCCTGTCCCCGCATACAACTCTCTAGTGATACTTGATGACCGAAAGATAAGGGTCATCCTGGTAAGGCATGGGGAGAAATCGGAAGGTCCTATGCTATCAGCATTGCAATTTAAAAGACGGATGGGGAAGGACGACTGTTTCATCGCATCAGTCCGAGAACTACAAGAAGACATAGGGGACACAAAAACTAAAGTGACCCTGCCAAGTTGCATAACTAAAGTCCTGGCCGAGTACCAAGACGTTATGCCCACGGAGCTCCCGAAGAAACTTCCACCCAGGCGGGAGGTGGATCACGCAATAGAACTGGAACCTGGTGCCAAACCTCTGGCCATGGCACCCTATCGCATGACGCCGCCTGAACTCGAGAAGCTGCAAAGACAGTTGAAAGATTTACTTGAAGCCGGCTACATCCAGCCCTCGAAGGCCCCTTTTGGCGCCCCAGTAACCTTCCAAAGGAAAAAGGCTGAGTTCGCAGCCATTGCCGCCAGCACGCCCTAAAGCTCGTTCGTAGAACAAATCAAAGAAGGGTTAAAACAAGACCAACTAGCCACAAATCTATTAAAGCTGGCTAGAAAAGGCAAGACTCGACGCTTCTGGGAGAGCAACGACATTCTCCTCACTGTAGGTAGAAGACTTTTCGTACCTAAGTAGGGGCATTTGAGGAGAGACATCATAAAAGAGTGCCATGACTCTATATGGGCAGGACACCCCGGGATGGACCGCACCATAGCACTCGTCCAAGACAAGTGTTATTGGCCGAGATTGAAGGACGACATCGAAGCTTATGTCCAAACCTGTCTCATTTGCCAATAGGACAAGGGGGAGCAACAACTGCCTACTGGTCTCCTAGAACCACGACCTATGACGGAGGAGCCTTGGGAGAGTGTCACTATGGATTTCATTGTGGCCCTACCAAAGTCCAAAAGCTGTGGCAGCATCATGGTAGTAGTAGTCCGGTTTAGCAAGTATGCGACCTTCATACCCTGCTCTGCGAATGTCAAGGTAGACGAAGCTGCTCGGTTGTTCTTCAAGAATGTTGTGAAGTTGTGGGGGATTCCACGAAACATCATTAGTGATCAAGACCCATGGTTCACCGGCAAGTTTTGGAGAGAGCTATTCAAATTGATGGGAACTGAGTTGAACTTCTCAACCAGCTTTCACCCACAAAGTGACAGACAAATCGAGAGGGTAAATGCTCTATTAGAGCAGTATCTGAAGCACTATGTCAGTGCTCATCAAAAGGATTGGGCAGATTTATTAGACATCGCCCAATTCTCTTACAACCTCTAGAGAAGCGAATCAACGGGAAAAAGCCCATTTGAGATAGTCAATTGGTGGCAACCCAATACGCCCAAAGAGTTGGCCACTGCCTACACCGGACCAAACCCTTCGGCATATAAGATGGCCAAGGAGTGGAAGGAAGAACAAGATATTGCCAGGGCATGCCTTCACAAAGTTGCCAAGAGAATGAAGAAGTGGGCTGACTTAAAGAGGCGCCCCAAAGAATACAAAGAAGGGGAACAGGTATTGATCAAGTTACTACCTAACTAGTTTAAATCCCTTCGGCAAGTACATACGGGGTTAATTAAAAAGTACGAAGGCCCATTTTCAGTACTTGAAAGAGTTGGAAAGGCAGCGTACCGAGTATAATTGCCCGCAAAACTCAAAATCCACGACGTCTTCCATGTGAGCATGTTAAAGCCATTCCACCAAGACATGGAAGACCCTAGTCGAGCCATCTCAAACAGGGCCCCAATGAGTGTAACGACCGAATATGACAAGACCATCGACCCCATTATGGCCCATAGAAGGGCAAGTAGCAAAGGTGTCCCAAGTCATTTTGAATATCTGGTAAAGTGACAAGGACTCCTAGAGTCAGAGGCAAGCTGGGAGAAAGAAGGACACCTATGGCAATTTTCCGACAAGATCTCGGAGTACTGGCAGGTGGTCTGTGACGAGGGCGTTGCTAGCATCAATGGGGGAGGGTGTCACGGGAAAAATTTGACCCACAAATTTCATGACACTAAGGTGCCCATCCTCTTAGATTGTCCAAGTAAGGATGGGGAAAATGCTAGTCGCAGCCAACTGAAAGGCCTATGCATCTGCCGCGCCCCACCGGCACGCATGGCCCAGGACACCCAATGAAGGGCTGCGTGCATAAGGGGGGACAGATGGGAGAAGGATGCGTCGACCCCAGTCACTTGCACGATGAACGCATCACTAGGCAAGGCTGCGCTCGACGCATCATTGAACAAGCTGCCCGACGCATTGCTAGGGGAAGCAGCGTCCAACGCATTGCGAAGCAAAGCTGCGACCAATGCATCGGCGGGCAAGGCCACGCCGGACGCATCGCTGAAGCACAAGATATGTCCGTGAAACGCATAGCCGAAAGACATGGAAAAGTCCGGAACAATCGAGATAGGCCTCAACAAGTCTGGAGACTGAGCTAAGGCGCGATGGCCTGGAAGAGCCTCGACTGCCCTGGAAAGCTCCCGACCACCCTGGGAGAGGTCGAGATTTCCCTAAAGAGGCCCGGACACCTTTAGAAGCTTCCATGACTAACAGACATGCTCGAAAACGGTATGGACGGGCCCCGATTATGCTAGAGACAGCCTAGACGTCTCTCGAAAGTTCTTCCCAGCGCCTTCACTATTTGTAAATAATATTTTAATATTAAATTGTGTAGAAACCTCCATGACCGACATAATAAGTTGATCATAGAAAGTCGGTGTGGGGACCTCTATAAATAGGCGAGGACCCCTCATTTGTAAAGCACCTTAGAAACCTAGAAACCTTGAAATCTCCGAAACTTCGGAAATTCTCAGACCAAGTCTTCTCAACGCTCTTGACTTTCCTTGCTCTCTTAACGCCTCCTTATAGTCTTCCTTGTCCCGACAAACCTCAAAAGGCTTACTTGGTTGACTCCCTAGCACCAAGTGCCGCACGAAGGTCATAGGAAAATTGTGACCCCGTGACAATAAGCTAGGTTTACATCCCCTCCATAACTCGAAAGGCATTTCAGAAGCACTCTTCAGGGGAACGTTGTTCAAGATATGAATTACAGTTTCTACTGCATACCCCCAAAACGAGCTAGCCAATTGAGCATAGCTCATCATGGAACGAATCATGTCTAACAAGGTTCTATTTCTCTTTTCTGATACACCGTTTTGCTGAGGTGTACCAGGTGTTGAGAGTTGGAATTGGATTCCATGTTCTATCAAACAGTCCTGGAATTTTAAATCCATGTACTCTCCACCTCAATCAAATCAAAGTTTTTTTTTTAATTATTTTACTGAACAGGTTTTCAACTTTTGCCTTATACTCGAACTTTTCAAGTGCTTTCGGACTTATGTTCCATTAGGTATAAGTAACCATACCTCGAATAATCATCTATAAATGAGATGAAGTATTCATATCCTCCTCGACCTTTTACATTCATTGGACCACAGAGATCCGAATGTATGAGTTCTAAAGGTTCTTTGGTTCTATAACCTTTTCCACTAAAAGGTCTTTTAGTCATTTTATCTTCAAGACAAGATTCACATAGAGATAATGAATTATCTTCTAACTCATTTAGAAGTTCATTCTTTACCAATCCCCCGATCCTATCAAGATTTATGTGACCTAATCTCAAATGCCAAAGATAAGTACTATTGTTACTGGGAGAAATTCTTTGCCTTTTAGTTTGAGTATTAGCAGTTTTAAACATCTCATGATTTAAAAGTGTTTTTACTTCAATTGGTCTTAACACATATAAGTTGTTTTCTAATTTAGCAGAACAAATATGTACACCATTTTTCAAAATGAACACTTCATTAACAGAAAAAATAACTGAGTACAATTGTTCAATTAAACAGGAAATATATATTAAGTTCCTTTTTATTTCAGGAACTATATATAGATTTTCTAGAAATAAAAATCTATTTCCAAAAAACAACTTTGCAGCTCCCACTGCATGAGCTGAAATGGCTTCTCTCGTTCCAACCTTGAGTGTTATTTCACCCTCCTCGAGCTGCTGTAAAGAACTAATTCCCTATAAAGAAGAGAAAACGTGATTAGTGGTACCTGAATCAAGTATCCAGGCATTAGTCATTTTCCACTAAATAAGTTTCTAAAACAAGTAAATCACATTTACCTACCTTTTCCTTCTTCTTCTCAGCAAGGTACTTAGGGCAATTGTGTTTCCAATGACCATCCACATTGCAGCGGAAGCACTTATCCTTTTCAGCCACCTTGGCCTTACCTTTGTTTTTCCCAACAGTAGGAGCCTTCCCCTTTCCTTCTTTATTTTTTTGGATTTTCTTAGAATTAGAAGATGAGCGAACATACTTAGTTCTAGAGGATGAACCCTTGTGGAACTTCTTGAAATAGGCAACATTTGCCTCTCCATTGATCGATCCCTTATTTTTCATAAGAGACTGATAAGTCTGAACTCATTTAGGAGGGTTGTCATGGTGTACACAATTTTATTCATAACCGCATTGCTACGGAATTGGAGAAAGCTCTTCGGAAGAGATTCTAGAATAAAAGACACTTGACTTTGCTCGTCAATGACTACGTTGTTCATTTCAGCAATGTTGAATTGGACCATCAGGTCGAGAACATGTTCTATCATCGATTGGCCTTCCTTAATACGTGCATTATAAACGTATTCGAGGACCTCGTGCCGGATTTGTGAGGATGGTTGTCCAAACATTTCCTGAAGGGATTCCATGATCTTTTGTGCATTCATCATGACCTCATGTTTCTTGTTGAGTGCGCCAGACAAACTCGCCAAGATATAGACTTGGACCTTGTCATTGGCCGTTGTCCAATGGGCATATGCATCCCTAACAAATTGGGATGCATTATGAGTGGGGATAGGAGGACACTCCTCTGTTAAGATAAACCGTAGATCGTCTATAACCAGAATTGTATTCAGGTTAGATTTCCACATTGCATAGTTTTCACCAGTTAGTTTTTCATTTTTAAGTTGTGCGATGATTGAGGAAGACATGCTGAAATTATAATTAACCGTTTTAGTTATCTTTGCCTTAACCCATTACACAAGCAAACAAAATTGCAAGTATTCCAATCAATTCAGCAAAAAACAAGCAATCAAAGAAAACCTTAATAAACTATTGATTTAATTTTTGCAACGATGCTTCAGAGATTTAGAGCAACAACCATCGAAGGGTGACTAGCTACTCCTCCTTTGAAATGAGACAATTCTCAGCTAATTCTAATGCCAGAATAACTCATATTTCTATGAACATTAGCCATCGTTGTTTGGTTAAGGATTCGTTAACTCTTAACTCATCCCTGTAAGTGTAACCCTCCCACTTTTAAATCCCAGAGATTCACACCAATAAACTATTGGTAGGAAAGACAATTGTTGGTAATTAACCTAAGTGAACCTATCCTTTTCAAGAGCTCGCGGTGTTTCAAAACCTATGATCAATCCCTCTGAAGGGATGGTTGCTCCAGGACGACACGTAGGTGGATCATAAGAATCTTATGGTGCGACCTAGGCTTGGAGACTGAGGGATACATTGACACGCGTCCCGCTCCCACTTACTATAGACATTTTCCCATTCACCTTATTATTGAACTATACAAACACTTTCTGAAGGGAGGCCATTCCCAGGGAGACACGAAGCTGAGTATGGATCTCAGTGTGTGAATAATCAGGGACGTAGGAGCAAAACTTGATATAAACATCTCGTTTTATAATTTTCCTCCCTCTAAAATGTCCTACCTTATCTTAAGGTTATTTAATTTAGATAAATTCGACTAAGTCAATCTATCTAAGTCTATGCCTATTATAACTCTTATAAAAGGTCTTTATACTAATGTTTTAGGTGAATTAAATCATTTAATTAACCTAGCAACAATGCATACTAATAGGCCTTAGGTTAATTCAACTCAGGTTCCAATTCAATTCACAATGAGGAGGTGTTCTATAAACCGTCAACTTAAATACCCGCAATCTTGACAGAACTGAAGTGGTAGAGTTCCCTTATAACCTATAGTCCTATTTGTCCTACTTAGTCATATTTTAAAACTATTTAAAAACAAAGTAAGACAAAATTCTAATCTCCGGTCGAGGTGGTTTTCGTTTACCAGTGCGTAGGTGGTCTAAGTTCCTATGACCGAGTCTTTCTAGCCCCTGTGAACATCTTTTCTTAATGTATTAAAAAGGGCCTCTCTAACCGGTGAAAAGTGGTGGGTGTCCACTAACGGCCATTCCTGGCTCGGCTCCAATAATGCAATTCCGGGAGGAGTCGGTAGTTGGGCACTGGATCCCTTCGGCGATCCAACTAAAGATTTTGATTGCAGTGGGGACTGCTATGATCATGGTAGCAGCGGTGAAGTAATCTTATTAGAGTTACTGTGATCTTAGGTCTAAATTAATTTTAAACAATTTAAAACCAATTTCCTAAGATCTTATGTTTGCATGCAATTCTTAATTATAGGTTGACGGTTACTAATCATAAATTTTACAACTATTATGAATTTTAATGATTAGCCCTATAATATGCTTTCTATGGTTTGATTAATTAACAATCAAATTATAATTAATTAACCAATCATATTACATGCATTTCATGACATAATATAACAATTATATGATTCCATGGATGTATCATGCTCAATGCAAATTGATTTTTATTTAAAATATAACACTTATATTAAATAAATCATGAAAACAATCATTAACAAAAAATTAATAAATATAATTATTTATATTTAATTAATTAATGTGTTATATCATACTTTTCCAATTTCATATATTTAATATATCAAAATACATTAAATAACTCATGAAATTATTATCATGCATTAAAACTATATATTAAATATACTAAGATTCATGAACATGCTTAACCTATGGTGAGATTTTAATCTAAATGGCATACTTTATGCAACATTCAATTTAATTTAAAACATACATCACAAGCATAATTAAATTAAATAAAGCAAAATTGACCGGCATATTTGGCATATCCTAGAAATCAAAGAAAAAAAATTAAAATTACAATAATTTGAATTTTCAAGACATAACTTGGTCTTCAATTTCTTCTTTGGCCATCAAAATTTAGGGTTTGAAACACCTAAATTCAATACTTCGATATTTTAGCCGCACATGTTTTGATGAAATCTGCCAGATGCTTTGATGACACACAACAGAATTTACAGATTTGAAAAAATTCCAGTTTTCTAGATTTCAATATTTCGGGAAAACTAACGTTTTTTCAAGAATTTATCGCACTTTTACATAAAAAAAAATTACAATAAAACCCTAACTCTTGAGGGTTTTACAATTGATTTAATCAAAAATTTAAAATCTAATGCCTAAATATGTCTAAACAACCAATTCTGCAAACCTTCACATATCTCATATATGAACAATTAAAACACCCACCAAATAGATTTTTAATTCAAATCAAGAATCAAAGTTTGGCTCTTATACCATTTGAAGGGGATTGAATCCCGGCGGAAGCGTGTGATCGCGTTCTTTGATTTATTGAAAGAATTAAAAATACAAAAAGTAAAGAAATGGTTAAGCATCATACCTTTGCTAATCTATAATTCTCGAACCGATAGTCTTCTCCTTGTAGTCTTCCTTTTCTAAGAGATCTTCCTTGCTATGATTCTGGTAAGAATCCAGTTTGTGGGAATTGCTTTTTTGAAAGAATGGGAAGAATAATTTTCTTAGATTTTTTCTAAGAAATTGGGAAAATTATTAGAGGAATATTTTTAGAGTAATCGTAGAGATTATTCTCTTAGATGGTACGTTCTTGGGAGCCTATGGAGGCTCCCAAGGGCCCTATTTATAGTATTCTATAAGTTACTCCTAATCCTAGAATAACCCCTCTGTAGAGATTTTAAATTAAATATTTAATAATATCTAATATTAATAAATATCTACCCAAATAATATCTCATATTAAATTGTTTAAAATATTTAAATCTTATTTAAATATTTATTTTCTGCATGACCTTTAATTTGGATCTCATCTAAATTAAATAATTAATTATTTGAATCAAATTCAAATCAATTAATTAATTCTCTCTATTTATTTTCTGCAGAATCTTTAATTTGGATCTCATCCATATTAAATAATTTAATTATTTGAATCCAATTCAAATTAATTAATTAATTTTCACTCTATTTATTTATATGGATTTTATCCAAATAAATAATTAATTATTTGAATCACATTCAAATAAATTAATTCTCCATATTATAAAGTTATAATTTGAATCACATTCAAATAAAATTTATGATAAATCATGCAATTAATTGTATCCAGTACAATTAATATTTTTTCTCATAAATTTGAACATTTCAAAATTTTCTTTTAGCATTGTTGATCCTTGTTGGTTTGTAGTGAGCTAGCAAGGGGACCTTATGAACCTACAGATCAGAAGCTCCAACAATATGAGATTAATCGGCTAAACTCATTAACCACATTAATCAATATTCATTAACTTTGGGTACACTCCACTAAAGACCCACAACTGCACTCTTCTCACTGCAGATATATTTTTGTGTCCATGGATATAGACCAATAATAGCAAATTAGTCCTTTACAAGTGTTCATAACACCAGCTGGGTCAAATTACCGCTTTACCCCTAAGTTACTTCTAAATCCTTAAAGTAGCAGTGTTCCTCCAATGAACAACTTGTTTATGGTCCAACCATTAAACAGAAATCCCTCTCAAGCCACTGAGAGGGTAGGGTCCTTTGTTTAAGTCCCGGAGACACCATTTTAGGGAACACTTATCTACTTACCCTAAAAATGGGAATGAATGAATTTCATCTTGTATAATTATGTCCCCAGCTCCCCACTCGGTCTTGTTCCCAAGATGGTAGGCATATTGAGTCAGAAAATAGCCACTCTCACCTATACAAATCAAAGGACAATCCCTCGTGGACAGGAGTTCATAATATACTGAGGATTAAGACTAAGATGCCTAGGTCATCCAATTAAAATAGAAACCTAACTAGTCAACAGAGTTACATCTAGTGATTACTATTTCGTGGTCCGGTCTTATCCAAACTCATTGCATAGGATACCCTCACTCGCATGTCACCTACACGAACGGGTTAGATCATTGCGTTTGTATGAAATACAAAATAGGCCGTATCCATAGTGTCACAAGGATCAAGTACCCAACCTTATCCCTATACCATAGACCCTTTAGATTGTATCTTGAACATTGATCTCCATATGTCCCCACATACAGTTCAAGACTCATAAAACAGCCTAGGATGTTAGTTTATTGGATTTAGGGTTATTGGGACAAAACAAACAAAAACAATTAACAACGCTTATTGAAGTAACACATTAATAACTATTTATTAATGATTTAATGACGGTAAAATTATTACATTTACAATTTACGAGTTTTATGGCATAAAACCCAATAATACCAAGGTTGAAGGAGTGAATTATGAGGAAACTTTCTCACCTGTTGCCATGCTAAAGTCCATCCGGATACTCCTGCTCGTTGTCGCATATTATGGCTATGAGATATGGCAAATGGATTTCAAGATTGCCTTTTTGAATGGTAATCTTGAGGAGAACATTTATATGCAACAACCAGAGGAATTCATTTCCAAAGATTAAGAGCAAGAGGTTTGCAAGCTTAATCGATCCATTTATGGGTTGAAACAAGCATCTAGATCTTGGAATATAAGGTTTGGTAATGAGATCAAAATCTTATGGCTTTGACCAGAATGTTGATGAACCTTGTGTGTACAAGAAAATCATCAACAATTTAGTAACTTTCTTAGTGTTATACGTGGACGATATCCTACTCATTGAGAATGATGTAGGTCTACTGATGGATGTGAAACAATGGTTAGCAACCCAATTCCAAATGAAAGATTTGGGAGAGGCACAGTTTGTTTTAGGGATCAAGATCTTCAGAGATCATTGCTAGCCTTGTCTCAGGCATCGTATATTGACAAGATGCTTATCAGATATTCGATGCAAAATTCCAAGAGAGGTTTATTGCCTTCAAGGCATGGAATTGTCTTGTCTAAGAAACAGTGTCCTAAGACTCCTCAAGAAGTTGAGGAAATGAGACATATCCCTTATGCATCGGCCGTTGGCAGCCTAATGTATGCAATGTTATGTACTAGATCTAACATCTGCTATGTAGTTGGAACAGTCAGTAGATATTAGTCTAATCTAGGATTAGATCACTCGACATTAGTTAAAACCATCCTCAAATATCTAAGGAGAACGAGAGACTACATGCTTGTGTATGGGCCTAAGAATTTTATCCTTACTGGATACACTAACTCTAATTTTCAAATTGATGGAGATTCTAGGAAATCCACGTCACAATCAGTGTTCACTCTTAATGGAGGAGTTGTAGTTTGGAGAAGCATAAAACAAGGTTGCATAGCTGACTCTACTATGGAGGCAGAGTATGTTGCAGCTTGTGAAGTTGCCAAAAAGGTTGTATGGCTTGGGAAGTTTTTGACTGATCTGGAAGTTGTTGCAAACATGTCAATGCCCACTACCCTTTATTATGATAATAGTGGTGCTGTGGCAGGAGCCTAGGAGCCACAAACGTGGAATGCATATAAAGCGCAAGTATCATTTCATTCGGGAGATTGTGCTTTGAGGGGATGTAATCGTCACAAAGATCGCTTAGAAGCACAATGTTGTTGATCCGTTTACAAAGACTCTCACGGCTAAAGTATTTGAGGGTCACCTAGAGAGTTTAGGTCTACATGACAGGCCTCAGCTAGTCTAGGGCAAGTGGGAGAAATTACTGGGTGCATAGCGTATGCCCTAGTTTATGTTTTGTGCACTATACCTTGTATCTTTACTTTGTATTTGTACACCCCACTAGCTTTAAGACAAGTGGGAGATTGTTGGGGTTAATGCCTTAAATCTCATGGTTTTGTAGTTTGTAAGTTTTATTTGTATAAACTAATTATTTATTTGGTAAAATAAATGTTATTTTAATTGACATTTAGTTCAATTAACCTAAAACCAATAAACTAAGATACAATGTTATTACCTCTAACTTAGACATGTATATGAAGATATACAGCCGGATCATGTTCAAGTAATAACCTAAATGGTTTGTAGTAGATGGATAAGGCTGAGTATCTTATCCTAGTATCACTATGAATATGGCCCGCTTTGTAGTTGTTACAACTGTTGTAAAATGCTACAAATGATATGATCCTGATTATTCATGTGGAGACATGTGAGCAGAGATATTCTATACAAAGAGTTTGTATAAGATTAAACCACAAAATGTTAACTCTTTCTTTATAACATCGTTACTAGAAGGGACTTACATTTCATCAGGATGACCATAGGTGACTTAACCTAAATCCTGAGTAAGTTGTGAACTCTTGCCTATGAGGGTGATCCTTTGATTTCTATGGGTGAAAGTGGCAAATTCGCTGACTCAATATACCTACCATTTTGGGGATTCGTCTGATTGGGGAGCTAGGAACGTAGCTACACAAGAAGGAATTCACTCATTCCCTATTGTTAGGAAAAGTAGAGAAATTGCTCCCTTAAGGGCTGATTTCGGGGCTTGAACAATGTGACGCCACACCCTCTCCTGACTTGAGAGAGGTTTAGTTATAGTTGGACTATAACTAATTGTTCATTAGAGGAATCAATGGTACTTAAGGAGTTAGATGTAACTATAAGGGTAAAATGGTAATTTTGACCTAGCTATAGTTATATCCAATGGAAGGGTCAGTGCACTGTTGATTGGTTATATTTAATGGAAGAGAAATACATCTATGGTGCGAAGAGTGCAACTGTCGGTCTTTAGTGGAGTGACCCACAGTTAATGAATGGAGATTAATTTAATTAAAGAGTTTAATTAATTAATCTTGTATCATTGGAGCTTCAATCTATAGGTCCATAAGGTCCCCTCGTTAGCTCAATAAGGAATAATAATAATCAAATTAATTTTGGATTAATTTGAATTGTTCAAATTAATTCAAGGGATTTAATTGTATTAGATAATTAATATTAATATATGTGATACATTATAATATAAAGTTTTTTTTAGAGAAATAAATATTTGAATGTGATTCAAATGTTAATTATATGAATGTCATTCATATATAAACTATAGGTTAAAATTAATATGATTATGATTCGTATTAATACTATAGATTATGTGAGAGAAATTAAACTATAGGTTATATTATATGTGATATAATAAACTATAGGTTATTTATTATATGGGATATAATACATGATTTGAATTTAATTATATTAATTAATATAAATGAAATTCACTTGAGGTAGTGGAGAATTCTTTGATAACTTCCACACATACATTTTTCCCTATATATACGATTCACAACAAGGAAGACAAAGGAGGTGAAAAAGAAGTTAATCTCTACAAATTCTTTTCTTCTTTCTTTTTGGCAATTCTCTCTCAAAGAAAAAAAAATGTTTGTCTTTTCCCTTCCCCAAATTTAATCCAAGTAAGCCCACATAACTCCGTTGTGATTCTCAACTTGAGAATATCAAGGAAGATCTCTTGGTGGTGACCAAAGTTGTAGTGTTCGTGATCAATTGCTATGGAGAAACGCTGAAGAATTGGAGAAAATTGAAGAACTCTTCAAAGGTATTTTCTTTCTTTTTGAATTTCTTCACAGTAAAACATGTTTAATTAAAAATATGTTTAAATTTCTCTATATTTTCTGTAAATTCAAAACGTAAATTAAAAGTACACATGTTCACGCGCTTCCGCATAAAATTCAATCCCTTCAATAAGTTGATTTCAATACTCGAACTTTCTACTTGGTACACAATTACAAATTCATGGTTGTTGCCACAAAAAGGCTAAGTGTGTGTTTATCTTGTCCAGATGTTGGCATCTGTTTACTTTCTTTTTCCACCCATAGTTGTCCTAAAAATTATGACCAAATTTCTTAACGTATATCTATCTTCTTGTGTAATAAAACCAAGAGGCGAATTAAAACTCGCACACAACTAATAATGTACACCATTGTTAAAACATTGATGTTTACGTCCCTTAGTGGTTCCATTATTCTCCTTTGTTCTTATTATAGCCTATATACTTTGATTGAGTGGGGTAGTTCTATAGATTGAGGAATGTGAATGAATTAAGTCCTATAGCGGAAGCGATTGATCTTCTATTGTTTTGATTTTATTTAGAATTCAAAGCACACGAAAGAAGAACATACAACATACGCAATGCAGTAAAATAGGTTAAGCAAGAAATACAAGCAAGAAGAAACATACTTTTGAAGAATACTTCTGCAAATCTTCTCCAGTTCTTCACAATTTGCAAGATCCCTCTTCTTCTGAACTCCTCTAATGTATAGAGACACCTCCAAAATGTCTTCAGTAAAATTTTTCGGGAACCTCCTTTTGAAAGAAACAGGGAATCAAATTTGTTATAGGAGCGATTTACAAAGAAACCAACTTCTCCGCAAAACCTTGAGAAATAGATCTGAGGGGAGGAGTAAGTTTTTTTCTGCAAAACCATCTCACAAGAAACTTCCCCACCTTGTTTTCAACATGAAATGAGATTTAAAACGCCACTTCACCAATTAATTAAATTAAACCAATTTAATTTAATTAAACTAATTGTTAATTACAATATCTAATAACTAAAATTAATTAATTAATTTACAAAATTTAAATATCTAATTAAATATATTCAAATATTAATTAATGACATATAATTTTTTTACTATGAATCTTATTCATATTAATTTTTAATCTATAGTTTTAATATGAACCTAATTCATATTTTTATTTGAATATTATTCAAAATTAACTTTATATTATAATGTATCTATATACATTATATTAATTGTATCATATACCACTAATTGTATTATATACAATTAATATTATTCCCTTAATTAATTTGAACAATTCAAATTTTGTCAAAACTATTGGTCCTTGTTTACTAAGAGCTAGTAGGAGACCTAATGGACCTACATATTATAAGCTTCAATGATCCAAAATTAATTAATTAAACTCTTAATTAAATTAACCAACATTTATTAACTATGGGACATTCCACTAAAACTCATAGTTGCACTCTTAGCATAGTAGAACATGTTGCGTCCATGGATTTAACCATTATAAGTAAGTCAATCCTTCACGAGTTTTTCGTAATTACAGGTGGGTCAAATTCCACTTTCACATTGTTTGTAATTCTTACCAAGTGAGGCATATCCATAATGTTACTAGGACAAGACTTGCATGTCTCTACATGAACGATTTAGATCATATCGTTTGTAACTCTTACAAAGTGAAACATATCCATCGTGTTACCAGGACAAGAGATTTAACTTTATCCATATACTATAAACCATTTAGGTTATCACTTGAACATTATCCACCTGTATGCAAATTACATAATGTTCAAGTCTCTTGAAATAACCTTGGATTTTTTTAGTAATGGATAACTCATTATTGCATATGTCAAATAACTAATTAACTATGAGGCTTTAGGGCATAAGTTCCAACCGAATGAAGGAAGGCGAGTTAAAGAGTATTGAAGAAGAGAAAGACAACAAATGAAAAATAGGAGAAGGATATAAATTTGAACTAGTGGAGAGAGAGGAAATAGAAGAGGGAGCTGACAATCACCCATAGAAAATAATTTCGAAAACCACCTATAAGTCTTAATTTTTTTTTTTTCTAAAGATAATTCTAGACTTAATTTTGATATAGAATATCAATGATAAACCTCATAACAAGTGAGTATGCAAATAATCATAGATAGGAAACAAAATTAAAATACCACCGATATAACATTTTTTTATTTTATTGATAATGCATATAATAAACCTAAAAGAAAATGAACCTGCAAACAAGCACATGTTAGATGTTGTCGTGTGAGAAAATTGCACCAATGACCCATTTTGATGAGCCCGCCCCCCCC
>QLSR01000280.1:532322-547904 GCA_031780015.1 Citrullus colocynthis
CCCCCCCCCCCCCCCCCCCCAAAAAAAAAAGGAAAAAAAAATTGACATACTTTTAAAAACTTAAGTTTTATAAACTTTTGTTTGTGTCATCATGAATTAAAATTACGGGATTGACCCATTCTGTACGAATGCTGATGCATGACTCTCGCCTATGTTTGCTCACTCTCGTTACTTGTTTAATTTGCTTTTCTTCATATTTCGATATTTTCTTGAGTTGCCGTTTCTACAAATGAATAACAAAGGGAGGAAAAGAATTTTCTTTTAAAAGAGCGAATAATAATAAACAAGAACGTGACTTGATTATCAACATTCATACACAACAAGGTTGATTTCGTAATTTTACTTTTGCAGTGACACAAGGAAAAGGTTATTAAACTTGTGTTTTCAGAGAGTAGGGTAAATTTCATTTAAGCCTCGGGAAAATGGTCATTTGTCCAAAAAAATTTCAATCATCTCTAATCCGAATGGGACCAATTTGGGCCATGGTAATCCTCATTGACCTAAACCTATTCCCAAAAATACACATCCTCACTCCTCCAATATTCTCAACCGGCTCCACGTGGAAGTCACTAATTCTTCTCACAGCACAAAATGGGAAAGTTCCCATAAGCTAAATCTAAAGGATTGGCATACGATTTGGACTTTGTCTTTAATGGCCTAAGAAAAAAAAAAAAATTCTAACTAAAAAAAGCTTCACAATGAACCTTTTCTTTGCTCTAAACAATTACCAAATTCACACAGTAGAGAGAAATAATAGAAGTCACAACATAGAGAAGAAACCAGAGAGTGTCAAAATTAGATAGAACTTATGGAAAATCAAGGAAAAATAGATGAGGGGGAGGAAGAGGGGAGGAAGAAAAATTAGAACAAAAACAATGTACCATACGGGTGCGTGACGACCAAGGGGGTAATGAATGAAGATGTTAGGTTAGTTGGAGCGTGATGGCCGGTGAGAGAAGGATAAACGTCGGGGAGATCAGATGTTGGAGGGAGCAGAAGATGCAAAGGAAACAATTTCGAGAGTAAATACAAAAATTTAGAGAGTAAATGGAAGGGTCAAATACTTGGTAGAAACCAAATCGGCGGCAACGTGAAGCATCGCACCCGAAGGAGAACGCAACAAGAAGCAAGCCGGTAGATAGCAACTGATTATGCGCGAGCCGACCAGTAGGCAACAGCAACAATGTAGGCTGGTAGACAGCAATGATGCCAACTGGCAGACAGTAACGACGTTGGCAATAATCAGTCGACGAGCAGATAGGGAAGAGGCTACACGTTTGAGAGTGAAGATTATTAAGGCAGCCCACTAAAGAGGGTTGAAGCCCAAGTTTTGGGAGAAGCTGATGGCCTATTTTAAAAGGCCTTTTTCTAATCATTTTAGTTTCGTTGGGATTGTTGGGTTTCTTCTAAAAATAATTTATGTTTTGGCTGAAGGAATGATTTAGTGTGGGTGTGTTTATTTTTGCAAGAGTTCTTCCCACATTTTCCTATATATGGTTGTTAACACTATTCAATCAAACAGTGGGAAAATAAAGGTTCTCTAGCAAGCTTTTTCTCTTCCTCTCTGTCAATTCCTTTGAGATGTTCTAGCCATGAATACTCTGTGTAATCTACCATGAGTTTTTTTGTGATGGTATCAAAGTCAATGTCTAACGACAAAAGCTCATATACATTTCGATTCCTTTCCTGGAGACATTTTCCCTTTTTTTTTTTAGGGTTTTCATCACCTTTTTCGATAGTTCATGATTATGGTTGTAAGCCTCACACTTAGTTTTGGAAGTTAACAACCTATAAAGATTGATTTTGGAAGATGACAAGCTAAATGAGGATGATGTAGTATGTGATGGTTGAGTAAAGAGTGGCCGAGAGCCTTAATGCATGAGTTATCATGCGTTGAAGTGTCTATGCGTTGGTTGGATTGAAACAAGAGTCCATGAAAGAGAGAGCATGGGTGATGGTTGAAAATAAGGAAGACTTTGTGTAGCCGAAGCCAGGTATAAAGGGGATGCAATTGCTGGAGAGGCATGCGTTCCCGAGGGTTAGAGTGAGTAAATGTTCGGGACTATGTGTTGATGAGGTTGTTGGACCAGCAGCCATGCATTGGTTGAGATCAGTAGGGAGGTTGCGTTGGTCGTTGGCGAAGTATGCGTCCAAGTTGGCCATGCGTCCAAGTTAGCAACCAAACTTGCTATGCGTCCAAACTTGCGATGCGTCCAGGCTAGCATCCAAGTTTATCAATGGAAGATTGCGTTCGCAGACTGAAGGAGATACTTGGAGGTAGTTTCTGGAAGATAAAATAAAATAAAATAAAAGAGAAAGTGGAGGTAAGTCGGCTGCTCGTTTAAGTGTGTAAAGCTAAGTTTTCAATCATTTTCGGTGTCTCTAAAGTTCCAATCAATTCCATATTTTAGCTTAGCGATGAAGAGAGGTAGAGGAAGGAGTCTAGGGCAAATTCGTGTAGAATTCTAATAAATTTCGTGGTGTAATTGAAGTACAAAAGGGTTGGTTGCTGTTGTGTAATCTGAACAATGTTCGGTATTTGGAGAATAGCGTTCTGTGGAGATCGATTTTAGGGCTGAGAATTTGAGGTCGGTAAGTTAACTCAATTCTTAACAACTTTTATGAAGGATATTTGAGCTGAATTTGAAGAGAAATATGTAAAATTTATGGTGGAAGTGACTGATACAGATTTGCTAAGCAATTTGGAGCAGCTCAAAGTTATTTGGAAATATTTGTCAAACGAAGAGGAGTTATGCTTTGAAATTTTGAGGTAAGCTAGAAAACCTACTTCTTTATAAGTTTATAGAGGGGAAAAAGTTCTAAATTTGGCTGGAAATATGACTATTAATAGATAAAAGTGAGGGCCAAGGTGAAGGCAGAAGCAGTGGAAGACAAGTATTGCTGGAACTGCAAGTAGAGGTAAGAATTTAAGAGTGAGTAGCAAGATGAGTGTCGCTAGTAACGCTGAAGGCTTTACGTCTCACATCTCTTGCTAGGTATCGCTAGGTATCGCTACTCAGGTGAGTCTCGCTGGTCTCGCTCACCATGGTATCGCTAGTATTGCTTACTTGTAGTTCAATCTCGCTAGTAGTCTCGTTAGCTGTGTAGAATCTCGCTCATTAAGGTTTATTCTATTGAATGGAGGTTTCGATAGTGAATTATTGACCAAGTATGAATGGTTAAAGCTTATTGGTTATGTTAAGGAAATCTAACAACGAGAAATGTATGATTACAGGCCAAGAAGAGCTAGGAAAGGCGTATAAACCGCTAAAGGCCCAGGATAAGTAGTGAGTGACGTTTTATTTAAAATAGTTTTACTTTGAACAAGATGGTATTGTTGAAGAGTTTATATTTGAAAGCATAGTTGTATGATTGAAAAACTTATGGGTTTATTGTGCATATCATGAATTTTATAGTGAAATATTTGAGCATGCTGGTTGTTTGAATGAGTTTTATGAAAAACATGCTGACGATAATGTATGATTTTATAGAAGGTTTGGAAATGTGTAACTTATGAATTTATGATATGATGTTTTCAAAGCATGTTGTTTTTAAATAAATAATGTTTTTGGAAAATGCTCCCAAAACTCAAGGACTCGAAAAAGGCAAATGGGTAGCTGGAATATAGAAAAGGTTCCCAACGCTGAAGGACTCGAAGAAGGCAAATGGGTAACCTGGATATAGCAATGGGACCCCAATGCTCAAGGACTTGAAGAAGGCATATGGGCAGCCCAGATACCTATGTGCACATAAAGGAACGTATGACGCTGTTGTGTTGAGATTACTCCACTTAGCTAAGGATATTCGACGTTAGGTGCGTTGAGCTCCGCTCTGCCTCAACTAAGGGAAAGGATTTAAAATGTTTTCAACGTTGAGTAACATTAAGCTCTACTCCGCCTCAACTAAGGAAAATGAGTTAAAAATGTTTCGACATTGAGTAGCGTTGAACTCCGCTCTGCCATAACTAAGAGAAATGATCTAAATATGTTTTCAACATTGAGTAGCGTTGAGCTCCACTTCGCCTCAACTAAGGGAAATGATCTAAAAATGTTTTCGACGTTGAGTAGCGTTGAGCTCCGCTCCGCCTCAACTAAGGGAAATGATTTAAACAAACGGAATTTCTGAGCATCTTTTCTAAAATGAGAATGTATGATTTGACAATGGCATTTGAGCATGTTTTGTCTGAATATGACTTGAATTGATGTTTTATACGTATTGTGTTAAAATGTTTCTACTATGATAGTTTTCGAGCCAAAGAAGGTTCTACGAAACTAGGCACTCATTGGGCAATCTAGCTCATGCTTTCCTTGTTTTTCTGTTTTCTAGGTAACGAGCGAGTCCGAGGTGCTTAGCCTACACAAGATCTCGTCTAGGTCTACTATCGGTGTTTAGTATATTGAAAATTGTAAATATTTGAACTGGATCACGTATTGTGCATATAGAGAGGGAGTTGTTGTGTACTTATGCTATTATATGGTTGGTAGAAAAGGATATGTGTATGGCATGTTAACTCTGGTGTATGTATGAAGTCGATTATGGTTTATAATTGTTTATTAGGTAAAAGCAAAGTTTATGGTTGGCAATAGAACTGAAGGAGGGTTGGTGTCTACTGTCATTACACTTCTTCCTGGGTTAAGAGGGTACCTGGGAGCGGGTGTGACAATGGTGGACGGCAACGACTCAAATCAAAGCTTCAATCTGGGTAGTAAAATTTCTATTACAAAACTTACTGGTGATAATTTTCTACTATGAAAATTTAAGATCTCGACCGCCCTCGAAGGATATGGGTTGGAAATGTTTTTGGAAAACGATCCACCTCCAAAATATCAAACATCTTCTGAATCATCATCCTATACGATTCGAACGATGATCATGGAATACATGATCTAGAGATGCCAAGATCGATTGATTTCTTTCTGGCTTTTTGGCTCAATGTCTGAAGGTATTCTCACACAAGTGATAAACTGTTCTTCAACCAAAGATATTTGGTCCACTTTGCAAAATATCTTTGCAGCCCAAAGTATTGCTCAGACTATGCAGTATAAGAACAGACTTGATTCCTCTCAAAGAATATTTCATGAAGATTCAACAGTGCGTTGATGCTTTAGCATCAGTCGGTAAACCTATATCTTAAGACAATTATATTTTATACATTTTATCTGGCTTAGGATCGAAATTTGAGTCTATGATTTCTGTTATTACTATTCAAACTGACTCACTCTCTATTCAAGATATTATGGCTCTCTTGTTAAATCAGGAATCAAGAATTGAAAGCAAAATTGTAAGCTCCGAAGGATCCTGACCTTCAATGAACCTTACCTTCAACACTCTAGACAGAGAAGATGATCCTACTAGACAAAATAATTCGGGGAATCAGAATCAAAGAGGTAGAGGAGGAGGCTGTGGCAACAGCGGAAGACAAGGAAACAACAACTGGATGAATCGAAGTAAACCACAGTGCCAAATCTGTACCAAATTTGGAAACACAGCCTCAAAGTATTTCTTTTGATATGCTCCATCTGGAATCAAATCTCCACAATCAGGTTTGCCTCCTTCTCAATTTCCTCAATCCTCTAACTATTCTAGTGTTTCTTAAATGTCAGCTATGGTGGCCTCCCAAGATTTAAATGTAAACAACAATTGGTATCCTAATTCTGGAGCTGCCAATCATTTAACTAACAATTTCAACAACTTATCTACTGGATCTTAGTATGGAGGAGAAAGTCAAATATATGCAGCATGTAAGCACTGACTTATAAAACCAAGTGTTGGGGAGAGCAATGCGATTGAGGTTATACGTTGCTAGAGGAAAAATAGCTGAGAAGTAGAGCAAAATTTTGATTAAGTGTTGGCCAAGACCATGCGTTGGTGAATGTAGTGGGAAGTTGAATCATTTGAGAAACCATGTGTTGTCAATTGAATCATGAAGGGTTGTGAGCTGAAGTAGTCGCCGCATCGAAGAATAAGGGATCATTGTCGGGGGAAGAAATATGCTTGAACCATGTGTTGAAGTCACCATGAGTCGAAGACAGCCATGCGCTGAAGTCACACTACGTCCAAGACAGAACGGTCTTGACGCGATGAAGCTAGTGGTGTGAATGACTATGTTGTATGCGTCGAAAGTAGGAGGCGCCGAGAACACCATGCGCTGAGAGTGGTTAGTGGCTGAAGGCGCTGAAGGAGAATATAGACATGAGTGCCTTGTGTCAAAGAGAAGACCCGCGCCAGCCTACGGGTGAGGGATAAGTCGGCATTATCATCTCGGTACTTGTGAGGGATAAGTCGACATTATCATCTCAGTACTTGTGAGGGATAAGTCGGCAGTATATATAGGTGAGTTTACTCACTTTCAGACATGTTTCGAGAGCTTAAGTCGGTTCCATCTTTCAGAGAAACCACCAGAGAAGGAAGAAGAAGGTGTTCTTATAGTTTTTGGGCGAAATTCTACCCGTTTTGGTGCTGAAATCCGAGCTGGAATAGAGGATTGATCGTAGACGCACAGACTGAACAGTAGTCGATGTTTGGAGTAGAACGACTCGAGGAAGCCGAATTTAAGGCTGAAATTTTGAGTTTAGTAAGTTAACATAATTCCTAACAAGTCTTATGAAGGATGGGTAAGCTGAAATTGATATTAATCACATGAATTTTTAGGTAAAAGCAGCAACTACTGAACTGCTATGCAATCCGGAGCAACGCAGAGTGATTTTGGCATCACTGGAGAACGAAAAAGAGTTAAGCCTTGAAATTTTGAGGTAAGCTGTGAGACTTAATTCTTTACAAGTTTATAGAAGGGAAGAAGTCTTAATATGGGCTGGAAATGCATTTTTAGCAGGGATTAAGCGGAGAGATCAAGGCTGTAGCAGTCAGCTTTGTTAAGGAGTAGTTAAAGCTCAACGTGGGTATAACAGCAGGAGTAAACTGCACACAAAGTGTCCCTAGAATCAGGGTATAACAGAAGGGTAAGGAACAATTATTAGTTATAGCTTTAGTGTTAAAGTTTGAGAATAATCCTATGAGAGCCTAACTGCGTGACGAATTACAAACATTGTGCGTGTAATGAGTTACTGTTTATGTTTTGATGAATGGAAAAGAAGTATAACAAGGAAAAATATCTATTTCAGGCCAAGAGGAAATAGGAAAGGCGTATAATCCACTCAAGGCCTAGGAAGAATTGTGAGTGACACTTCTTTTACTTTAAAACGATTTTGTTGAACATGATAGTTCGGTTTTCCAATGAAATGTGAATTTGTGATTAAATGATTTATGAAGCATATTCATGTTCTTAAAGCTATTGAAAAGCATGTTTATGAAATGTTATTGATATAATAATTGCCCTGTATTCTCATGAACGATTTGTATAAAATGTTGCTTCTAAAATGGAAAATGTTTTAGAGGAGGCTCAATGCTGAAGGACATGAGAAGGCATGTGAGTTTCCCCGGGACCCAGTACTCAGGCAACCCGCCTATAAAATGTCTTAGAATGTGGAAATTACATTGTGAACAGTTTAGAACGTGTGTGAAGGAATGGATGGTATGCGTCACAAGAGGGGTGATGTATACTGTCCTCACGTCTCCTTTCAGGTTATGCAGGTAAACTTGGGGAAAGAGTCTTGGGAATAGGACCATGCATTATAGTGTAAGAGCATGTAAATGTTTAACCAGTAGTAACATTGTGTTATCATATAGGAAAACATGCCACCTCGAAGCAGGTGAGTAAGGCAACCAGCAACCGGAACTCCTCAGGCTACTGGAGATCGAGGGAATATGTCAGAGGGTGAATCTAGTCATCCTCGAGTTGAAGTTAATGTTGAAGAACACATATTTACCAGAATTGCAGAAAGATTAGCTGCAGGCATAGGATCAATACAATCAGATCCTGAAAAGAAGTATAGTATTGAAAGATTGAAGGCCTTAGGTGCTACTACTTTTGAAGGCACTGTAGACCCTGCTGAAGCAGAGTCATGGTTAAATTCACTTGAGAAATGTTATCGTGTAATGCGATGCCCTGATGATAGGAAGGTGGAGTTAGCAATATTTTTGCTCCAAAAAGGGGCAGAAGATTGGTGGAAGATTGTAGAAAGCAGAAAAGGAGACATGGAAGGAATAGACTGGAATGAGTTTAAAAAGGCATTCCAAGAGAAATATTGTCCAAGATCATTCCGAGATGCCAAACGGAATGAGTTTTTGAGGTTGATACAAGGATCCATGTTAGTAGCAGAATATGAGAAGAAGTATACAGAGTTATCTAAATATGCCATGACAATTGTTGCAGATGAGCATGATAGATGCAAGAGATTCGAAGAAGGTTTACGGGAGGAGATACGTACTCCTGTAACTGCTAGTGCTGAATGGACAGATTTCTCCAAACTCGCAAAGGCAGCTATGTGAGTTGAAAGGAGTTTAATGGAAAAGAGAATGGAGCGTGAATCAACAAGAGGTGGACGTGCAATTCCTTCCTTTAACACTACTTAAGGACAGTCTGGTAGGAGATTTGTACCAGGTGTAATTAGTGGAGGAAATTTCAAAGCCAGACCGAATGAGCAAGGTAAAAGTACTTCCAAGGGTAGTATTGGAGGAGGTGCACGGAGACAAGGATCGAGGAATTTTAGTGGACCAGCTCAGTCAGTGGAAGGCTCTGAAAGTGGACGACCTGGTGAGTCCATAGCTAGTTCCATGAGGAAACCATTATGTCCTACCTGCGGGAAACACCATTGGGGACAATGTAAGAGCAATGAATGTTATCATTGTGGACAAAGGGGCCACTATAAACGAGAATGCCCCCAGTTGATGCAAGAAGTCAAAGCTGAACAGAGAACTGGTTCTATTACTGCTAATCAACCACAAAGACTTGCAGTAATTGTTGATGAAGGAGCTAGTGGATCAAGACAAAAGGGAGCTACAGGTCGACCTAGACAGCAAGGGAAAGTCTTTGCTATGACTCAACAAGAAGCTGATGAGACTCCTAACGTTGTTACTGGTACAATTCCTATTTGTCATACTTCTGCTCATGTTTTGATAGATCCTGGTGCTACTCATTCTTTTGTTGCTAAAATGTTTACTGTAAATATAGATTCCAAATTAGAATCATTGTCTGAAAAACTGTATATATATACTCATGTTGGTGATGTGCTGGTGACTAATGGAATATATAAAGATTGTGTAGTTGAAATTAATGGTGTAACCATGACAGCCAACTTAATTCCCTTAAATATTCAAGAGTTTGATGTTATACTGGGAATGGATTTCCTGTCTAGATATCGAGCTACCATAGATTGTTTCCAAAAGGAAGTTATGTTTAAAGGAACTGAAGGAACCAAAGTTACTTTTAGAGGAGACAGAAAAATACTTCCTACTTGTGTGATATCAGCAGTTAAGGCAAGGAAGCTGTTAAGCAAGGGTTGTTCAGCATACCTTGCTTATGTGATTGATACACAGGGTAGTAAGTTGAGACCAGAGGATATTCCAGTGGTTAGTGAATTCCAGGATGTATATCCTGAGGAACTACTTGGTTTGCCGCCTGATAGAGAGATAGAATTTTCTATTGATCTGATTCCAGGAACTGCACCAATTTCGCGAACTCCATATAAAATGGCACCAAAGGAATTGAAGGAATTGAAAGTACAGTTGCAGGAATTGATTGATAAGGGGTATGTACGACCCAATGTGTCACCGTGGGGAAACGATACGTAATAGGTATCCATTGCCCCGTATTGATGATTTGTTTGACCAACTTAATGGTGCTTCAGTGTTTTCCAAGATTGATTTACGATCTGGATATCATCAGGTAAAGATTAAAGAGACAGATATTCCAAAGACTGCTTTTAGAACGAGGTATGGACATTATGAGTTTCTAGTAATGCCTTTTGGATTGACTAATGCTCTAGCAGTATTCATGGATCTTATGAATCGAATATTCCATCCATACCTTGATCAGTTTGTGGTAGTATTCATTGATGATATACTAGTATATTCTGAGAACAGGGAGAAGCATACGGAACACCTCCAAATAGTATTACAGATATTGCGTGCTAAAAGGTTGTACGCAAAATTCAGTAAGTGTGAATTCTGGCTGGACCATGTTATATTTTTAGGGCATGTGGTGTCAGCAGAAGGGGTAAGTGTAGACCCACAAAAGATTAAGGCGATAGTTGACTGGGAACGACCTACAAATGTGACAGAAGTTCGTAGTTTTCTGGGATTAGCAGGTTATTATCGCCGATTTGTGGAAGGATTTTCAGAAATAGCATTACCCTTATCAAGTTTGACTAAAAAGGCAGCCAAATTCAAATGGACTAGTGAATATGAACAGAGTTTTCAAAAGTTGAAGGAAAAACTAGTGACAGCACCAGTATTGTCATTGCCTACATCTAGAGTAGAGTTTAAAATTTATTGCGATGCATCACGCCAGGGATTAGGTTGTGTACTTATGCAGAAAGGAAAGGTGATTGCCTATGCGTCGAGGCAATTAAAGAAACACGAGTGCAATTACCCGACGCACGATTTAGAGTTGGCAGCAGCCGTACTAGCTCTGAAAATCTGGAGACACTACCTGTATGGAGAGAGATGTCGTATTTTAACTGATCATAAAAGCTTGAAGTATATCTTTGATCAGAAAGAATTGAATTTACGGCAGAGAAGATGGATGGGATTGATTAAAGACTATGATTGCTTGATAGAATACCATCTCGGAAAGGCCAATGTTGTGGCCGACGCATTGAGTAGGAAGTCGAGGCAAACCAAGGCGTTGTTGAACACTGTTACCGGAATTGACAAAGGAATTTAGACGTTTGAATGCATCTTTATCAGTAGACGAGTTAGGGGGTTTGTTTGCACACTTCCATTTGAGAACCACTTTGATGAAGGAGATTGTGAATAAACAAATGGAAGATGATGTACTTAGGAAAATAATGGAAGAAGTGAATCTTAAGAAAGGAAGGATTTCGATGTAAGAACTGATGGAGCTTTAATGAAACAAGGAAGGGTATGCGTTCCTAATGATGCGTTATTGAAAAATGTCATTCTAGAGGAAGCTCATAGTTCTGCATATGCAATGCATCCTGGTAGTACAAAGATGTATAGGACTTTGAGGGAATATTATTGGTGGCCAGGTAGGAAATTGCTGAATGTGTAGCAAGATGTTTAATATGTCAGCAAGTTAAACCAGAAAGACAAAGACCTGGTGGACTTTTAAAACGCTTCCTGTACCTGAGTGGAAATGGAAGCATATTACGATGGACTTCTTATTTGGTCTTCCTAAAACCCCAAATGGATATGATGGAACATGGGTGATAGTAGACAAATTTACTAAAACTGCACGATTCCTACCTGTTAAAGAGACTTTTACCTTGAATAAATTGGCCAAATTATATGTTGATATAGTAGTAAGTCAGTATGGAGCTCCTGTATCTATTGTTTCTAATAGAGATCCAAGGTTTACATCTAAGTTTTGGCCAAGTCTGCAACAAGCGTTGGGAACTAAACTTAAGTTTAGTACCGCCTTCCATCCTCAAACAGATGGGCAATCAGAAAGAACGATTCAAACTTTAGAGGATATGTTACGTGCCTGTGCGTTGCAATTTAAAGGAAGCTAGGATACTCAGCTATCTTTAATGGAATTTGCCTATAATAATAGCTACCATTCTAGTATTGGAATGACACCTTATGAGGCGTTGTATGGCAGGCGATGCAGAACTCCCATATGTTGGGGTGAGGTAGGAGAACGGAAGTTGATAGGACCAGAATTAGTCCAAACTACATCTGAGAACGTGAAATTCATAAGAGAAAGATTAAAGACTGCACAAGATAGACAGAAGAATTACGCTGATAAGAGGCGTCGAGATTTAGAATTCGAAGTTGGTGACAAGGTTTTCTTGAAGCTATCACCTTGGAAAGGAATATTGAGATTTGGAAGGACAGGAAAATTAAGTCCAAGATATATTGGACTTTATGAAATTTTGGAATGCATAGGACCTTCAGCCTACCGGCTAGCATTACCTATGGAGTTGTCTAAGGTACATGATGTATTTCATGTTTCTTTATTGAGGAAATATATTCCAGACCCCACTCATGTTTTGGAGACTCAACCTATCCATGTAAATGATGATTTATCTTATGAAGAAGAACCTGTGCAAATTCTTGACCCAAGGAACAAGTATTGAGAACAAAAACTATACCGCTTGTTAAGGTTCTATGGAAGAATCATCAAATAGAAGAAGCAACATGGGAAAGTGAAGATCAAATGAAAGCTAAGTATCCTCACCTTTTCCTACAGTGACCTTAGTTGAATTTCGAGGACGAAATTCTTAAAAAGGGGGTAAGGAATTGCAAGCACTGACTTGTAAAACCAAGTGTTGGAGAGAGCAATGCGATTGAGGTTATGCGTTGCTAGAGGAAAAGTAGCCGAGAAGTAGAGCAAATTTTTGATTAAGTGTTGGCCAAGACCATGCGTTGGTGAATGTAGTGGGAAGTTGAATTATTTGAGAAACCATGCGTTGTCAATTGAATCACGAAGGGTTGTGAGCTGAAGTAGTCGCCGCATTGAAGAATAAGGGATCATTGTCAGGGGAAGAAATATGCTTGAACCATGCGTTGAAGTCACCATGCGTCGAAGACAGCCATGCGCTGAAGTCACACTGCGTCCAAGACAGAACGGTCTTGACGCGATGAAGCTAGTGGTGTGAATGACTATGTTGTATGCGTCGAAAGTAGGAGGCGCCGAGAACACCATGCGCTGAGAGTGGTTAGTGGCTGAAGGCGCTGAAGGAGAATATAGACATGAGTGCCTTGCGTCAAAGAGAAGACCCGCGCCAGCCTACGGGTGAGGGATAAGTCGGCATTATCATCTCGGTACTTGTGAGGGATAAGTCGACATTATCATCTCAGTACTTGTAAGGGATAAGTCGGCAGTATATATAGGTGAGTTTACTCACTTTCAGACATGTTTCGAGAGCTTAAGTCGGTTCCATCTTTCAGAGAAACCACCAGAGAAGGAAGAAGAAGGTGTTCTTATAGTTTTTGGGCGAAATTCTACCCGTTTTGGTGCTGAAATCCGAGCTGGAACAGAGGATTGATCGTAGACGCACAAACTGAATAGTGGTCGATGTTTGGAGTAGAACGACTCGAGGAAGCCGAATTTAAGGCTGAAATTTTGAGGTTAGTAAGTTAACATAATTCCTAACAAGTCTTATGAAGGATGGGTAAGCTGAAATTGATATTAATCACATGAATTTTTAGGTAAAGGCAGCAACTACTGAACTGCTATGCAATCCGGAGCAACGCGGAGTGATTTTGGCATCACTGGAGAACGAAAAAGCGTTAAGCCTTGAAATTTTGAGGTAAGCTGTGAGACTTAATTCTTTACAAGTTTGTAGAAGGGAAGAAGTCTTAATATGGGCTGGAAATGCGTTTTTAGCAGGGATTAAGCAGAGAGATCAAGGCTGTAGCAGTTAGCTTTGTTAAGGAGTAGTTAAAGCTCAACGTGGGTATAACAGCAGGAGTAAACTGCACACAAAGTGTCCCTAGAATCAGGGTATAACAGAAGGGTAAGGAACAATTAGTAGTTATAGCTTTAGTGTTAAAGTTTGAGAATAAACCTATGAGAGCCTAACCGCGTGACGAATTACAAAAATTGTGCGTGTAATGAGTTACTATTTATGTTTTGATGAATGGAAAAGAAGTATAACAGGGGAAAATATCTATTTCAGGCCAAGAGGAAATAGGAAAGGCGTATAATCCACTCAAGGCCTAGGAAGAATTATGAGTGACACTTCTTTTACTTTAAAACGATTTTGTTGAACATGATAGTTCGGTTTTCCAATGAAATGTGAATTTGTGATTAAATGATTTATGAAGCATATTCATGTTCTTAAAGCTATTGAAAAGCATGTTTATGAAATGTTATTGATATAATAATTGTCCTGTATTCTTATGAACGATTTGCGTACGAACGGTTTGTATAAAATGTTGCTTCTAAAAAGGAAAATGTTTTAGAGGAGGCTCAATGCTGAAGGACATGAGAAGGCATGTGAGTTTCCCCGGGACCCAGTACTGAAGGACATGGAGAAGGTACTTGGGCAACCCGCCGTAGTTCTATGTGCACATAGAGGTTATATGCTGGTGTGTTGAGTCTTGCTCCGCATCGAGCCTTATATGTTTTCGACGTTAGGGTGTTGAGTTTTGCTTCACTTCAACTAAGGGAAAAATATTGTATATAAACTGTTTTCTTATGATTTGTTTAAAAATCATGTATGAATTGATAAGGGCAATTAAGTTTGTTTTAACTAATGTATTTGAAGTGATTGCATGTTTTATGTTTGATGTTGAACTCAGTTTTACTACTGATGATTTCCGAAGTAAAATGGTTTGTTAACATTGTCACTCACTGGGCCTTTAGCTTATGTTTTCAATGTTTTCTTTCCCCTCCAGGTAGCAAGGACGTTTCTGGTGCTTTGCCTACTCCCACTCGCCCTGCTTAAGCTTCGAGTCTCCGGAAAAATCTGACTTGTTGAAGTGTTGTTTGTATGTTAAACCTTAATTAGGTGGCATGTAGATATGTATGTACAATTACCAGAGGTTGAACTATGGGTTGTGTAGGGACATGTAAAAGAGTTGGAAATTTCGTTTTTGGCTTGTATATACTTTTCTATATGTGATGTTTAAAATGTCTTAGAATATGGAGATTACATTATGAACAGTTTAGAATGTGTGTGAAGGAATGGATGGTATGCGTCACAAGAGGGGTGATGTATACTGTCCTCACGTCTCCTTTCAGGTTATGCAGGTAAATTTGGGAGGGGGTGTGACACAGCAAATGGTTCAGGTTTGTCAATTTTACATTATGGTTCTGCTTCCTTTCATTCCATGGCCAATAATTGACTCTTATTCTAAAAAATTTACTTCATGTTCCATCTATTACCAAAAATCTCATAAGTGTCTCTCAGTTTGCTCGACATGACTCTGTATTCTTTGAATTTCACCCAAATTTTTGCTATGTGAAGGATCAGGTCATTGGCCAAACTCTACTCCAAGGGACACCGTGAGGGACTCTATTGTTTTAATGTTAAACCAGTCAAAGAGTCATCTACTAGTTCGATAACTTCACAAAATGTTCATTCTCAAGTTTTACATCCTATGTTCAATCTTTCCTGTTCTATGAATACTGATGTTAATGTCTGGCATAAATGTCTTGGCCATTCTTATTATGATGTTATTAAATATGTTGCTCAAAGTCTTAAGTATCCCTTACTATATATGAATAAATTGAACTTTTGTGAAGCTTGTGCTCTTGGTAAACATCATGTTCTGCCCTTTTCCCATTCTAATGTAGTGTTCTTTGCTCCATTACAACTAGTTGTCTGTGACTTGTGGGGACCAGCTTATCATGTATCTCGAAATGGATTTAGATATTATATAAGTTTCATGGATGTTTATAGTAGATATACTTGGATCTATTTCTTAAATTCTAAATCTCATGCTTTCTCTGTTTTTCTCAAGTTCAAGAATCTAGTTGAAAAGTTATTAGGACATTAGGACATTCCATATTGAGATTACAAACTTGGGGGGGGGGGGGGGGGGGGGGGGGGG
>QLSR01000280.1:548096-624698 GCA_031780015.1 Citrullus colocynthis
GGGGGGGGGGGGGGGGGGGGGGGGGGGGAGGGGGGGAAGTTTAAAACATTTGTACCCTTTCTTAATCAACGTGGCATTGAACGTAGAGTGTCTTGTCCCTATACATCTCAGCAAAATGGTCTCATTGAAAGAAGCAAAGACATATAATGGACATAGGTTTAACATTACTTGCTTAAGCATCTTTACCTCTAAAATTTTGGGATGAGGCTTTTGCCACTATTGTCTATCTTATAAATCGTTTACCTACACCTGTACTTCAAAGTACCAGTCCCTTGGCAAACCGAATTATCCTTCTCTACAAATTTTTGGGTGTAAATGTTTTCCTTGTTTGCGTCCCTATAATTCTCATAAACTCTCTTTTCATTCTCAGCCTTGCACTTTTATTGGATACAGTACATCTCATAAAGGTTACAAATGTCTTACTTCTGATGGCCAATTGTTTATCTCGAGACGTGCTTTATTTGATGAAAATACTTTTCTGTTTGATCTTAAATCTATAAAACTAGCTTCCTATTCTTCTAATGTTTTGGTTTCACCTATCTCCTCTATCTTAGTTTCTCAGAACCATAATGAAAATAGCAATTTCTCTATTCCATTTTCTAACAATGTTGACCATTCAAATCCTACTAATGTGTATCCTTTAGAGACAGATTCTGTTGATAAGCTTAGGGACAGGTGGTTTCTTCAATCTTAGAGGATAATGGTCAGAGAGATCGAGAGGAATCTTCCTCTCCCTCTAGCAGTCCAACTACTAATGCAACTGTTCTTACTACAACTGTGACAACATTCTTGGCTCCTACTTATCCAATGATAACTAGATGTAAGAGTGGTATTTTCAAACCAAAAGTTTATCTTGTTAATTATACATAAACTGAACCATGTGATGTTAAGGAAGCTTTAAAACATCCATTAGAAACATGCTATAGAAGAAGAATATAATGCTCTTTTGAAACATCATACTTGGGATTTAGTTCCTCATTCTAATGATAAAAAGGTGATTGGTTGTAAATGGGTTTTTAAAATCAAAAGAAACTCTTATGGCATTATTGTTAGATATAAGGCACGCTTGGTTGTTGATGGTTTTCATCAAACTCCACATATTGATTATACAGAAACCTTTAGTCCTGTTATTAAACTCATTACTATAAGAGTTTTATTGACTATTGCTCTCATGAAAGGTTGGTCTATTAGACAACTTGATGTGAATAATGCTTTTCTTCATGGATTACTTGCTGAAGATGTTTTTAAGGAACAACCTACTGGCTTTATCCATCAAGGTAATTTACCTTTGGTTTGTAAGCTTAAAAAGGTTTTATATGGGTTAAAGCAGGCTCCACGTGCTTGGTATGAACGTTTGAGTTCAAAATTGCATTCTCTGGGTTTTAGTACGTTTAAAGTTGATACTTCTCTACAATCGTCTGCTTCTTTGTGTTGTTATGTTTTGATTTATGTTGATGATATTATTATCATGGGGAGTTCTTCTACTGAAATTGACTATTTAATCAATACATTGCATACCACATTTGCTTTAAAGGATCTTGGTTATCTCAGTTATTTCTTGGACATAGAAGTGTCGTATCCTAAGGCAAGAGGTATGTTTCTCTCTCAATCCAAATATATATCTGATTTGCTTTACTGGACAAAGATGTGTGATGCTAATCTTATTTCTACACCAATGGTAAGTGGTTCTATTCCTTCTGCTTGTGATGGGGATCTATTTCATGATACTTTTCTCTATCGTAGTATTGTGGGTGCTTTGCAATATACTATGGTTACTCATCTTGAAATCTCTTAATAGTGTGAATAAAGCTTATCAGTTTATGCATTCTCCTACTATTAAACATTGGCAGTTGGTTAAAAGAATTTTGAGATATCTTAAAGGTGTTACTGATCATGGTTTGTTGTTCAGAGTTCCTACACACTTAACAGTGTCTGGTTATGTTGATTTGGATTGGGCTTCTGATCTGGATGATAGAAAATCTACTTTGGGTTTTTGTGTTTACTTTGGAGGAAACTTAATCACTTAGGGTTCAAAAAAGTAGTCTATCAGTTCTCATCAAGTATCGAGGTTGAATACATGTGTCTTGCTTTACTTGCTACTGAGTTGGTATGGATTCATTCTCTCTTACATGATTTGAAAATTCCATGTTTTTCTCCTACACTTTGGTGTGATAATTTGAGTATTGTTCATCTCAGTGTTAATCCTGTTTTACATGCTAAGACTAAACATGTTGAGCTAGATATCTATTATGTATGGAATCTTGTACATAAGAAGCAAATTTGTGTGCGACATCTTCCTGCCTAAGTGGCTGATATTCTGACCAAACCTCTATCGACATCTTCCTTCTTGAAATTCAAGGATAAATTACTTGTTGTTCCAGCTACCGTCATCGGTTTGCGGGGGGTGTTAAGGCAGCCCACTAAAGAGGTTTGAAGCCCATGGCCTATTTTAAGAGGCCTTTTTCTGATCATTTTAGTTTCGTTGGGATGGTTGGGTTTCTACTAGAAATAATTTATATTTTGGCTGAAGCAATGATTTAGTGTGGGTTTATTTTTGCAAGTGCTTTTCTTCCCACATTTTCCTATATATGGTTGTTAACATATTCAATCAAATAATGGAAAATAAAAGGGTTTTCTCTTGCAAACTTTTTCTCTTCCTCTCTGTCGATTCCTCTGAGATGTCTTGCCATGAATACTTAGTGTAATCTGCTATGAGTTATTTTGTGAAAGAGTTTGAGAGGCGTGAAACTCGTTTTTGTTTGAATGAGGGAGAGGGAGAGACTTTTGCATAAAGAGACAAGAAGTTAATTAAGCTAGGGTTTTAAAAGTTAATTAAGCTAGACAAAAAGAAATTTCTTATTTCTTGACATTTAAAACCGATAAAGCAAAGAAGCTTACACTTGACATTTTTTAAATATCAAGTTTATGTAAACGCGAAAAATATTCGAAGAAAAGACCCCAAACCTCTGTTTTTTTCTTTATTTTTCACGTTTTTGGTAAAAATTACTTTTTTATATATTTTTTTTTCATAAAAATGTCAAGTAATTAAAAATTGTGAACGTCAAGAAATGTGAAGTTTAAATGTTGTTTTGGTCTCGATATCGATCTCGATCAAGATGACACCACACAATACATTAAAAAAAAAATTAGCCAAACAATGTGTTATTTGTGAAGGATGAAAAACTTTTTGTGCAATCTATGACAATCACCTTCTATCTAAATGATTTTGAACATGTTTAAGTTGTTTTAATTTGATTGCTTTAAAAAAGGGCTAGCTATCCCTAAATGGAATATGTGCTTTTATGAAAGATATCAAGCTAGAGGTTGTTGGAATGTCTCAATTGCAAAATGGGCTAAAATGGAGCACTTAGGAGCCAAATGGAGCTTTCGAGCTCAAAACGCTAACAAATGATGAAAAAACCCCTGAGGACCAATGTTGCAATGCTAAGGTGTAGCGCTGCAAGTCGGTAACATAGCATCGCAACGCTATCGTGCATTCTAGAGGCGCAACATTGAGCAATGTTCCAATGCATTGAGAAAATTTTGGGCAGTGTCATGACGTTACCCCCTAACATTGCGATATTCTTACCCATTTCTATATATTGTTCTTTTCATTTTTACAATTAGAAAAGTGGGGTTTCACCCCGAGTTGAGCCACTTTCTTATATTTTCCTCCATTTTCTTATTTATTTTAGTTTTTTGCTTTCATTTTTGGGTTGTAAATACATTTGCATGATGATTAATCTTGATTACATCATCCACGCGATCTATTATGGTTAGTTCTCTAGCTTAGGATTATGAATGCATTTGATTTCTTGCATCTTTAATCTTAGATTTCTCCTTGAGCTTGTATTTCTAAATGGATTGTGAGTGTGAGAGGCGTGAAACTCGTTTTTGTTCGAATGAGGGTGAGAACGTAATCTTCGTGTTCCATCATGTTTTTAATCATCGAGTAATAAAAGTTGAATCCATGAAAATTATTGTTATTATTTAATCAATTTTGATAAAAATTAACTTTGAGGAATTAAATTTAAGATTTAATGAAAGTACGAAAACTAAAACTGGACACTTGAAAATATAATGACTAAAATTGAACAAATTTCAAAATATGGAGACCAAAATGGTATTTTAACCAAGTTTCATATATAGTGTATATGGTAGGGACTATTTATAAGGATTTTATCATACTATAGGAACTATTTGTAAGATTTTATCAAACCACATAAACTAAATTCTAACTTTATCAAAATCAAAGGGACCAAATTTGCAATTCAACCAAATAACATTTAATTTTATTGGTTAAAATACCATTTTGGTCCTTATATTTTGAAATTTGTTCAATTTTAGTCTATATACTATAAATTTTAAATTTAGTCTTTCAAAGCTAAATTTTACGGAAATTGATTAAATATTAATAATAATTTTCTTGCAAGAAAATAAAATATGTGAAAATATTTTTAAAATTTCTAATGAAAATGTTATAGATAACAAAAAGTTTTTTAAAAAAAAAAAAATCAACAATAAACTAGCATTGGAGACTAAATTTAAGATTTATTGGAAGCATATGAACAAAAATTGGACAATTGAAAATAAATGAAGTAATATGGAACAAAGGTGAAAGATAGAGAGAGAAATCATATTTTAACCATTTATTTAAAACAAATTTATCGATTGAGAAAGAGAGGTTTTAAGTGTAGCGCGTGGTTACACGCGCTTTCCTCAGCGTGAAAGTAGAACACACTTGCTTTGTTTTCCGTTACTCTCGTTGGTTCCCGCTAAAGACTTGTTCCAGATCGCCCACTTCAAAACCCCGACTCTCTTCTTTTTCACCATTCTTCTCTCAAAACCTTCTTCCATCTCTCTCTCTCTCTCTCTCTCTCTCTCTCTCTCTCAATTTTCCTTCTACCGATCATTTTCTTCCTGCTCCCATGGATGAAGAATACGACGTCATCGTTCTTGGTACCGGACTTAAGGAATGCATTCTCAGCGGCCTTCTCTCCGTCGACGGCCTCAAAGTATTCTCTTCTCTTTAACTTTTTTTTTCTGTTTTGTATCACTATCAGTTTACAATAGTAGATTTCTTTGAATCTCTGTTGATCTTATGGATTTACGAAGAAATTGTGTGTGCTTTGGGCAAAATGTAAATCATTGGTTTAGAATTTCGATTATTTGAATTTTCGATATATCGGCGAAATGTTATGTGTTTATGAATTTGGCGTTTGGAAATCTAGTGATGATGATAAATGGTGCTTGTAATGATGTACTTGCACCGATGGTGTAAGAGAGTGATTGTGTTAACCACGGATGAATTTTGTTTGAGGAATTTTTCGTTCGCAATTGTTTTTAGGTTAATTATTTTTTGTCAATCACTGCTGATTTTTGGTGTTTTGATTATAAGTTGAAGTGTTTTGGATCTACTTGAGAAATCATTTGTTACTTTTGAATTCAATCATAATAATTGGTTGTTTGAAAATTGAATGGTATTCTATCCATGCCTGATTTTTTTACTCTTTGGAGCTGCTAATTTTGTTTTTCGAATTATGGCTTAGAACTATTTGGGATTACGTTGGAAAAAAAAAAATTTGCTATGGGGAAACGCTTTTTAAAAGTTTGTTTTCCTAAGAATCTGTTCTTTGCCTGGTCTGGTCTAGAGTATGGAAACATTTAGTCTTTTCCCCTTCATTTTGGGATTAAGTCAGTAATCTTCTGGAACAGGTACTTCATATGGATAGAAATGATTATTATGGAGGAGCATCAACCTCTCTTAATCTAATACAGGTTTATTCTAATCAAATCAATGGTTTAAGTTTTCAATTAATTAAAATTCCGATTCCCTTGGCCAATTTTTCTGGTCTAATATTAAATATTTTTCTTTTCCACCCTACAGCTTTGGAAGCGTTTCAGGGGGAACGATAAGCCTCCAGAACAGCTGGGCTTGAGCAAAGAGTACAATGTTGATATGATACCCAAGGTAGGTATTTATCCATTGTCATGCTATGTTGTTTGAACATAGTAATCAAGGTCCCACTTGATAACTATTTATTGGTTTTCAAAATTTGGCTATTACCTCAAATATGTTTAGAAAGTGCATTAGCAAATAAAATAAATTGTTAATAAACAAACATAATTTCTAGAAACAGAGAACTAGAAACAAATTGTTACGAACTTAAGTGTTAGGGTCGATCTGAGAGCTTGTGTCCACCTTTTCCTCCGTAGTTCATGATGGCCAATGGAGGTCTGGTACGAGTGCTCATCCACACAGATGTTACTAAATACCTACACTTCAAGGCGGTTGATGGTAGTTTTGTGTACAACAAGGGAAAGGTAAACTAATGCTTGTAGAAAGTTTCCCCTGTTTCTATTTTTTTATTTTTTTATTTGTTTCTTTCTTAATAATAACAAAGAATAAAGAAAGAAATGACACACATTGGTGCTTGTTTTCTGTTCTTCAGATATACAAAGTTCCAGCTACTGATGTTGAAGCTCTGAAGTCACCGCTGATGGGACTTTTTGAGAAACGTCGTGCTCGAAAGTTCTTCATTTATGTCCAAGATTATGAAGAGAGTGATCCAAAATCTCACGAAGGTTTAGATTTAAGCAAAGTTACAGCTAGAGAACTCATCACGTGAGCATGTTTTGTCCCCCATACTAATTTATAAACTAGATTTGATGCCACTTTTATTTTGATTGGAAGAGATTCTTTTCATTCATTCTCCTGCATTTGATATTGCAGGAAGTATGGGCTAGAAGATGATACAATTGACTTTATTGGGCATGCTTTGGCTCTACATTTTGATGATAGTTATTTGGATGGGCCTGCATCGGATTTCGTGAAGAGAATGAAAGTAAGAAGATTGTCTTTTATGCTTTTTACCCTTTACTTTCATCCGTTCATATGTTCTATATTTAGGTTGCAAAATTGAAAATCTTGCTCTGCATTACATCAGACTGGTAAGGTGTTTGTTTTTAAAGGAATTGACATTTGTTGTATATAGCTTTACGCAGAATCTTTGGCACGCTTCCAAGGAGGATCTCCCTATATCTATCCACTCTACGGACTTGGAGAGTTGCCTCAGGTATGTTTATAGATTTAAATTTTTAATATCATACAAGGAAATTTTTCTTATCATGTTATTTTAAATTTTTGGCAGGCATTTGCCCGTTTAAGTGCCGTTTATGGTGGAACATACATGCTCAACAAACCAGAATGCAAGGTAAACTGAGTGTACCTCGCTAACAGTTGTCTTGTTGTAGCCTAAGCTCTGTAAATTTCTTGATCCTCATCATGCTCGGCATAAATCATTGACTACTATGTAACTTAAAAGCTAAAAGTAACTGATTTCTGCTGCAAAAAGTAAGAATAATAGCTTAGCAGTAAATGCATCTCCATATTCCCATTATTTCTGGGCTATTTTTTTAAGCAGGAAACAGTGATGTTTGACTGTGGAGGATGAATTAGAAAATACCAAATTTATAATGAAACCATCCCTTTGAAGTTTGAAGTAATACTAAGTCATCTACAAACTGCACTTACCTTATTTGCTTTGATGTGACAATTCACCTTGATGTTTTTCACAAAAATGCTCATCTATACTACTTTCTTGATTTTACTCTATTTATTATGTTGATGCCAGCGAATAATTAGTGCCTTCTGAACATGTAGCATTTGACTATTTTGAGATTAATCAATCTTCGGATAACAGGTCGAATTTGATAGCAATGGGAAAGCTTATGGTGTGACTTCCGAAGGAGAAACTGCTAAATGCAAGAAAGTTGTGTGTGACCCATCGTATCTGCCAGACAAGGTAACTCTCGACATCTAAAAAGTATTAACCTATGGGATATCGTGCAGAATCAAGTTCATTGGTTATGAATTAACCAGGAGGCCAAAGCCTGATATATATAATATAGATGCTAAAGCATTGCTTATATAATCTGCCCATCTGACTCTATTGATTCAACAGGTTAAAAAGGTAGGAAAAGTAGCTCGTGCAGTTTGTATAATGAGTCATCCAATCCCAGACACCAATGATTCTCATTCAGCTCAGGTTATCCTGCCGCAAAAGCAACTCGGCCGTAAATCAGACATGTAAATGCTAAGCCAAAACATTACAAACTACTTACATAGCATTCTTCATTATCTGCAAACAAGTTACTCTTCCTGCATTACATGATATAAAATGGTTTTGTAGCTAATTAGTTGTTTTCCTTTTTATTTTATTGTAGGTACCTCTTCTGTTGCTCATATGCACACAACGTTGCGCCAAAAGGAAAATTCATTGCTTTCGTTTCCACCGAAGCAGAAACCGATAATCCTGAGGTAGAACTAAAGCCTGGGATTGACCTCCTTGGACCTGTTGATGAGATATTTTATGAAACTTATGACAGATATATTCCCACAAATAACCATGAAGCAGACAATTGCTTCATATCTACGGTAAAGTTCACAATTCTATTTCTTCCATTCTCATAAAAGAAATTGTGTTGAGACAAATAAAAAGCAAGGATGCTGATCCAAAACCAAACATGTGATATTGAAATGGCCACATTTTTTCATTTCTGCATTAGAAACATGTCAATATCTCTGTTTAACAAAATCAATGTTTGAGCTTCTACTTGACATGTTTTACGAGCTTTGAACATTGGTTTTTAATGCAGAGTTACGATGGAAGCACCCATTTTGAGTCTACAGTAACAGATGTGCTTGCCATGTACAGCAAGATCACTGGAAAGGTAATAAAAGTTACCACTCATTTTGAAACAGTTCGAATTTCTTTTGGCAAATTTTATCTAGAATTTTCAAATTGTTTTCAAAATGTACTTTTAGTCATAATCATTCTGAAATACTCACATCTTTAGAAGAAATACTTGAATTCATAGTGAAATTAGGAAAAAAAAAATTTGAAAACTATTTTTCTCGATTTTTTAAAATATTAGCAAAAGGTAGATAGATAGGAAATAAAGAAACTTATAGGTGAAAATAGTATTTACAAACTTAATTTTCAAAAACCAAAAACTAAGGTCTCATTTGGTAACCATTTCATTTTTTGTTTTTTGTTTTAGAAAATGAAGCCTATAAAACACTATTTCTATCTCTAAATTTTTTTATTTATTATTTAATTTTTATCAATGTTTTCAAAAATAAAAATCCAAATAGTTCCAAATAGAGTCTTATACTAAAAAAAGAAATCAAAAGTTATTAAAACTCTCTCTTAAATATTGTAATGTGTGTTTGGTGTCAGGCTCTTGATCTTTCCGTGGATCTCAGTGCTGCAAGTGCTTCTGCTGAAGAATGAGATCATAAATTATTGCGACAATTCTTAAGAGAGAAAGAAACATTTTTGTTTGTTTTGTTTCTTTCCTTCTAATTTATTTATTTTTTCTACAAACACTTCTGTATCCGATTGTGTTGCTCATTTTATTGGATTCCAAATTCAATTCAGATGTCGATTTCGACGCATTTATATATTTATATTCTCATTATAATTCAAGTTAATTACTAACATCAATGTGGGCTTGTTTCTTATTTACCAGAAAACTTTCTTGTACTTCATCTATTCACACTTTGATCACTATGTATTAACATTCAAATTAAATGCAAATGCAATTAGAAACTTTATTAATAAAATAGTTCAAAGTTTAAAATTAGCTTTTAATAATACATTTTAAATGGAATATTAAAGCTATCATAATCATTCAATTAAATTACAAGTTTTAGTCCCTTAGTTTGTAAATTTGTCTCCTTGAATTTTGAGAGTGCCTTATAGGCATAGTGAAAATTTTCTGTCGAATCTCAAAATTTCGGTAGGCGGAGAATTTCGATTTTCACCTAATTTCTCATAAACCTTTTTTCTTTTTTTTAGCAATTAGCCATATTGGCCTGATGAAAGTTTTTTCTCTTTTACAATAAAAAAATAATAATTTTCAAAAATTAGATATTTATTTTTAACTTCGTTCAAACTTTTTTTCGTTGTATTTTTACATCATTTCACCTCAAAAATTGAAAATTGAATTAATGTTAGTTTTATTTCTTTTACCTCCAAAGCTTTCATTTTTCAGAAATCAAAATTGATAAAAATAAACGGTTAAATGATAAATTTTGGACCAATCACAAATTGTCACATCATTCCTCTAACTAATAACGAAATTACAAATAATTGAATGTAGGACTAATCAAAAGTTGACATGTGTTCCAAATTGAAATAGAAAACATAAGTTGGTAAATTTCGATGATGTCAAATGTTTTCGTCATGACCATTGGATCAAATAAAATTAATTGGTCCAATTTGATATTAATATTTGGGCTTAAGTTTAATTGAGCCCAAACATAGACATAGTTTCGCCTAAAAGTCAATTAAGGCTCTAATCCAATTAGAAGTACATGAACCAACCAAGCTCAAGCCCATAAAATCCACTTAAGAACTTTATAAATAGATGAGTTCTCTCCATTTGGAAGGTTCAGAAATTTTACATTCAGATAGTCTAGAGAGAAATTCTCCCTATAGTCAGAAGACTTCCTAACTTCTGAATTGAATCACATTCTTTAAAATACATTCTTCCAAGACTCTAACTTCAAGAACGTCCACACGCTCCGCTTCCATACATCAAGTGTACACATTTAATTTAGAGAGAATCATAGAATCAAATACTAGATATCGAACCACATCCGCAACAAATCTACTTAAACTTAAGTTCAACTCCACGAAATACGTTTCTTCGAAAACTTGGTTCAAACAACAACATATATTTATTTTTAACTTCATTCAACCATTATTTTATTGAATTTTCACATCATTTCACCTCATAATTGAATTGATGTGAGTTTTTTTTTTCTTTTACCATTTAAAGCTTTTATTTCCAATCAGTCAAAATTGAGAAAATAACATATATTTATTTTTAACAACATCCAAATATGTTCCATTGAACTTTCATTCACCTCAAACTTATTGATGTGAGTTTTGTTTTCTTTACTATCCAAACTTTTCATGTCCATGAAAAAAAATTGAATAAATAAGATAAAAACTCTTAATTTATCATATAAATACCTCCAAGAAATCAGTTCTTCCACACCACTCTCAAATTTCTAGTTCTTTTGTATTTCTCACATTTTCTCTCATGCTCTATCTACTTGTAGAGTTTTTTTTTTTTTCTTTCTTTCTTTTTTTTTCATTATGTTGTGTTATGCTTAATATTATGCTTTTTATATTCCTTTTATGCTTAGTTTTATAGTTTTTACATCTTTATTATGTTATGTAAGTTTAATGCTATGACTTTTCATTTCTATATCCACCTCGTTTTGTAATAAACAATTTATAATTATTTTGTATGCAAATATTTCAAGTCCTTTAATTTGTAATTAATTGCCAATATTTGATATTATTTTATAATTATTTTTTCATTTCTTTTCTAAATTTCTGCTCTCTCATCGACATTTACACTGATATTTTATATCTAAATGTTGCCTTACTTATATAAATGATGATTAAAAATTGTCAATTTAGCCACAATTAAAGTTTCATTAACTAATTATAACAATTTCCACAATTTTCACAAAGTTCTTCAAAATGTCCATCGATATTTTCTTAAAATCGAGATTTCAACACTTTTATCGACATTGATATTTTGAACTTTGCTTATAAGGTGAATGATCTAACTCATTATCTTAGAACACTATACCAGTGAATGTTACAACCAATTCAAAACATTTACCATTGATCGATAATAGTTATCATATTATAACTACATGATACATAAATTTAAGCCTACAAAAAATATGTATATAGTTGATAAATAATGGAAGTTCTAATAAGCATTACATGTGCTAGATTTTGCAAAGCTAGATGTTGTTCTAGGATTCTTGCTTATTCCCAACTATAATTAATTTAAACTGTTGATTCTAACTAAAAGTTTAATTAGAAGATGAATAACTCTAAGATCAAACTTAGAATTTACCATGGTCACTCCTAGATTCCAAAAAGTCTCACTCCAAAATTAAATTGATCAAAATTCATCCGATGAATTGATTTAACTTTGGATCTAAAGCTAAATTAAAAATGATAATAATAATAATAATAAGTGACAAAAATCCAATGAGGCCCCACCCTCTCATTGGCTCGAGAGGGAGTTGGTTTATGGTTGGACCATTAACAAATTATTCATTAGAAGATTAGTGGTACTTAAGGATACAAAGGTAAATACATGGGTAAAATGGACATTGATCCTATAATAACTTGTAAAGCATCAACTTACCTGTAGTGATTATATACATGGACAAAACATATCCTATAGTGCATAAGAGTGCAATTATGAGTCTATAGTGGTTTGCCCCATGGTTAATCTGTAGGTCCATAAGGTCCCCTTGCGAATCAACAAGGACCAAGACATTGAAAGAATAATTTGAACATTCAAATCAACTTAGGGAAAAATATATTTATTGTAATGTATGCAATTAATATAGAATGTAATGTATGTAGATATATTATCATATAGTTAATTATCAATATGATTCATATTTAAACTATATAATATAAGAGAATTAATGTATTCGAATATGATTCAAATAATAAATTAATATGAATGAGATTCGTATTTAGAAATATAGGTCAATAAATTAATATGGATGTGATCCATATTAAAATTATAGGTTAAGAAAAGAAATTGGCATTTAAATTTGATTCAAATATTTATTTATTTATTTAGTGTTATTAATTAATATATTTTAATTAATTAAACTCCTTTTTTTAAGAGGAGTGGGGTAGCGGTAACTAATCAACAATGTAACTAATCAACAATGTGATGTATTAAAACTTTGTTACAATGTAATCTCTATACCCTCAAATTTGTAAAAATTTAATTCGTATCGTGAAAATATCGTTTAATTTAATTGTCAATTTTGATTTTGTAATAACTTAGTTTTTATAATTTATCAATTTACACATGTAAAAATTTCATTATATTTTAATAGTATTTTCACAATGAGGACTAAATCCTCACAACTTGTGTAATATAAGAGCTAAATTATTATAAATTTAAAAGTACAAAAACTAAATTATTAAAAACCAAAATTTAGGGAGTTAAAAGTATTACAAAATTCACAGGTAAAAGTATTTTTAACCTATTTTCATAAATGACCAAAAACTTGCCAACTTTTCACGGTAGAATTGACGTACCATTATTTAATTATTTAATTATTCATATATATAGTTGAAATATTCGTTCAGATATATTAAATTATTTAAGTTATTACACAATAAAACTTGAAATGTAAAACATATAATAATATAACTTAGCTTACAATTTTTGAGAAATGGATATATATATATATATATACACCGATTTAACCATCGTTTTCTGAAATTGTAAATATAGCAAAAAAAATTTCAATATGATTTTCGTTCTTTTTTATTATTCCAATTTTATCCTCATATGTGTATCAGCAGATATATCTAATATACTTTGTATTTGATATATCAATTAATTAATATATTTTCTATAATATATATCATTTATGCAATTCATATACCATGATGTTAATTGTGTTGTGGTGGAAGTAGTATTTGTAGTTTGTTTTTGTTTTTTCTTTTTTCTTTTTTCATTTTGATATGAGGTTGTTTTCATTCGTGTAGTTTGTTTTAGACTTTAGCTTTAGTTTTCTTTTGTCTTCAAATGTTTTATCTTTTTTTATGATAAATTTTAATAGTATTAATTGTGTTAACTATATAACAAACATAAAGTATATCAATTAATTTGTTATATTTTTTTAACTTTGATATGATTTTGATGGCATGAAGTTACATTTAGTTTAATTGGCATGTCAATAGTAGAATGTGTATACGTCCTATTTTGTATATAGATAGACTCATATACTACATTTAAAGAGAAATTAAGAAATGTATATTAACCATATTGTTGATATACCAAATTTGAAATATCATTTGAAATGATATATACATAAATATTGGTGATAAATGTCGTGTTATTAGTGATAACTTCTATCACTGATAACATGCTAAACACAATCAAACAAATCTCTCTACGAGCCATTTCATCTCAAATATTCCATTACATAATACGTAAGTACTATCAGTAATATTCTTCTACATTGATAGCAATAGAAAGATATCACTGACAACAGCTATGAATGATGCCATTGATGGCTATCAATGTAGAAGGATATCATTCTATACCTATACGCATAAATAACATACGAACACACTACATGTATCAACAAATTAATCAAAAGACCCTGATTATTTATAGATAAGTATAACATGATATTAAATTCAAACAACAAAACACATCAAAAGCTTACCATTGATAGAATTGATAGAAACATATCAGTGATAGCCACACTGATAGCTATTAGTGGTTATCATTGATAGTCATTGATTGTTGTGATTGTATTTTTTCATTGATATTGCTTATCTTACGACCAGTAATTGATAGTCTTATGTCAATTTTGTATAACATGATATCAAATTCAAACAACAAGACACATCAAAAGCAAACCGAAAATGGGATCGTGAAACATGAAAATGATTGGAAAGAGGGTTTAGTTAAAATTTGTCGGAATGGAATGAGTTTAATATTAAAGATTGGGCCCAAAACAGCCAATCCATATGGATTTTGGATTACATTACCATCCAAACTCATTCCATTACAAATCCCCAAACAACCCCTAAGATTCCATGGTTACTTTATGTAAAGTTAAACATGTATGTGGTTGACATACAAGGTTGAATCATGTTTAAGTAATAACCAAAAGATCTGTAGTATAAGAATAAAGTTGAGTGTCTTATTATAGTAACACTATGAATACAACCCATTTTGTAATTTTTACAAAGAGTTGTAAAGTGTTACAAACGATCTAATCCTAATCATTCATGTGGAGACATGTGAGTGGGGTATCCTAAGCAAAAAGTTTGTTTAAGACCGGACCGCAAAATGTTTAATTTCTCTTTGTAATGTCGTTAATTGAAGATTTTAACATTTCATAGGAAGACTATAGGTAACTTGACATTAATTCTGAGTGAGTTATGAACTCCTGTCTATGAGGACAATCCTTTGATCTGTATGGGTGAGAGTGGTCAAATCGCCGACTCAATAAGCATACCATTTTGGGGATTTGTTTGATTAGGGAGCTGGAAACATATCTTCACAAGATCGAATTCACTTCTTCCCATGTTTAAGGTAAGTAGATAAATTACTCCCTTAAGGGCTGATTTTAGGTCTTGAACAATAAGGCCTCACCCTCTCACTGTTTTAATGCATGTATTTAATTTATTCGGAGCTATTAGAGCGGGATCCACTTTTTGGGGGGCCGAGAGGGGTTAATTTATAGTTGGACTATAAACAATTTGTCCATTAGAGGGATCAGTGGTACTTAAGGAGTTAAACATAACTACATGGGTAAAACGGTAGTTTGACCCAATTGTAGTTATGAATAATTTGTGAAAGGTTAACTTACTATTAATTAGTTAATTCCGTGGACACAAAAATATATCTATAGTGCAAAAAGTGCAATTGTCAGTCTTTAGTGGAGTGACTTACAGTTAATGATATTGATTAATCTAATTAAAGAATTTAATTAATTAATCTCATATCATTGGAGCTTCTAACTATAGGTCCATAAGATCCCCTAGCTAGCTCATTAAGAATTTGAATTGTTCAAATTAATAACGGAATTAATTGTATATGATATAATCAGTATAATGTATATAGATATATTATAATATGAATTTTATTTTGACTAAGATCCAAAATTTATACTTTATATTATAAGAGAGATGAATATTTAAATAAGCTTAAATATTAATTATATGAATGAGATTCATATAAAAACTATACGTTAAAATTAATATGAATGAGATTCATATTAAAACTATAGATTATGTGATTGAAGGTTATTTGAATATTATTGAAATTTAAATTAAATATGAGATATTTAATTGATTGTTAATTAATTGTTAATTAATTAATTATATTTAATTATATTTATTAAATATGATTTAATATATTATAATTAAATTAATTTTAATTTTAATTAATATTATTATTATATTATTATTAACTAAAAAAATTCCCACGTAGTGGGGAGTTATTTTGTCTCTCTCACGCTTTTTACGTAAAGAGGAATGAGAGGTACAAAGAAATGAATATCGGAGATCACATAAGAGTTTTGTGAAAGTCAAAAAAGAAAACTCCCTTACTCTCTAACTCTCTCCTCCTTTCACAATCAATACTCCCATACCAAAATCCATTGAGAGCCCACAACTCCTCATTGATTATTCCTAGAGAATAGCAAAAAAGGTTTTGTGGTGGTGCTCAAAATAAGAAGTTTTGTTGCATTCGTTGGGGTTCGAGATTTGTAGAAAAAGCGTTTCCACATTGAAGACAGTCTTCAAAGGTAGGAAACTTCTAACCATTTATTCTTCTCAACAGCAAACTAAAGATTATGCTTATCCAAGTTTTTGTTCTCTGTAATTCAAGTTTCTCAAAACAAATTTAATAACACATGACGATCACTCTCTCTCAAGAAAATTCTCCCAGTTTTCAGAGAATAGTTCTCTAGAAATTCTTCTTCCTCGTTCCCTCTCACCTTTCAAAAGCAATTCTCACAAATCGGATCCTTGCTAGAGCCATAGCAAGGAAGATTTCATATAAAAAGGAAGACTTTAAGGAAAAGACTAAAGATTTTTCTATATTTGTGAATCGAAAAAGGTATGTTGTTTAACCTTCTTTTTGTTTTTATATTTTTAATTCTTTCAAGAAATCAAAAAATGCGATCAAACACTTCCGTTGATATTCAAATCCCTTCAAATTTGATAGTTTCATTATAGACCTCTTGTTGATAGGCTTTTAATCTGTGAAAGTCGATAGTTTCTTTTCAAAGTTGACAACTGCTTATAAAAGTCTATCATTAATAGTCACTAATAGCCTTAAGTGTTAATATTTTAGGGTTGTTTCCAATTGATGAAAGTGTATCAATGATAGCCACTAATAAATAATAGCAAATTGAAAGCTAATATTTCAAGATCATATTAATATTTCTCAAATTAAAAGCAACCATAAATAGTGATAACAATTGATAGTAGTTATTAATGGCTATTAGTAGTGCTATCAGTGATAGCTTTCAATTGAAAAAAAACCAAGAAGAAACGCCCAAAATAGTAGGTTGTGTGTGAGCTTTTTAGTTTTTTACCATAGCCTATTTTGTACCATATATGCAATTATTTTGGGTTTGATTGTCATTTATGTAACCAACTTTTATATAAATATAATTATTTTGTCAATTTACTATATTTGCAATCAACCTCCTTGCAAAACCTAGATATTAATTATCTATGGATAGTTTCTCAATAATAAATAATATATATATAATGTAAAATAAGAGATCTCCCTTTTCTTTTGACAGCGGTATACATGACATTTTGTTTTATTTTTGTATCTTGTCGAAAGGCAATTACACTAAAAAAGAAGAAAAGAACCATACATATTGATTGATTAATTATTATCCAATAGTAATATTTAACTAATTATAAGAATATTAATAAATTAGTAATGTGGTATTTAAGTACCATTTAAATATTATTTAATTAAAAAATCAATAAATATATTACATTAAAAAGAGTTATTTTTAAATATAGAAAAATGAATCTAAATATTTACAAATATAGCAAATTTTATCGTGAAACAAATAAACATAGTCTAATATGCACAAATAGTAGTCTAGCGCGATATATCACTGTGATATTTTGCTATAAATACTTTTAATTTTTTCATTTAAAATAATTTCCCCATTAAAAATATAGTTTTAAATTAAGGCTATTTTCAAATATAGGATAATATTACTAAAATATTCACAAATATAGCAAAATTTCACTATCTACCTGCGGTAGGTCGCAATAGACTGTGTCTATCCGTGTTATTACATTATAGACATAAATAATAGTCTATCATAGTCTATTATAGATAGACTGTAATATACTAATATTTTCAACAATTTTGTCATTTAAAATAATTTCAAATTGTTTTCAAATATAGCAAAATGAACTAAAATATTTACAAACATAACATAATGTACTAAGACATTGATAGACTACCATCACCTATTACTATCTATCTAGATAAACAATGATATATCACTATATTTGAAATATTTTCAACAGTTTTATCATTTAAAACAATTACTCCTGTACTTAATAATAATAGTCGATGCAAGAACGTATAACCTTACAAAATTATCATTTTGGATAGATTGACTGGATTGGTTCATTAAAATTCATTTAGCCAAAGTGACAAATACAAAATTATCATTTTGGATAGATTGACTGGGTTGGTTCATTAAAATTCATTTAGCCAAAGTGACAAAAGATGGGGGAGGGTGGATGGTATGCGTAAGTTCCAAACAGACCATTACTTTACAAAACCTGTCGAAACGAGATTCTTCTACCCAAAGCATATGTATATATACAATCTATCTTAATTCATTCAAAATCAGGTCATGAAATTTTCAGTTGTTTCAGAATATATGGCTTTCTAATGAGTTGGATTAATTTCCCCTTGAAGCCCAAATTCTAGCTAGACCTGTTGGCACAATGCTGCTTGCTAGAATCAAGTGTTGGATGTTCATTGCTTAGTATCTGATCATGTTGTCTATGATCACTTAAGTTTGCAGTAGATTCCACTTGCCTTGATAGGAACAAGTTCCTTGAGGAGGAAGAAACGTCGATCTCGATTCCATCATTCCTTTCATTTCCCTCCTCTTCTGAGTCTTCTACTACACAAGTGAAAAGTTCTTCACTTGAGCTGGTTAAGATCTCTGGTTCATTATCTGCTTCAGTTGGATGGTTCAGACTCTCTGTTGCTCGAGGTGTGCAATCTCGTCCCAATTGCGATGGTTGAGGCGACAGTGTTCTACCTGTATCGCTTGCATTTGTAGCAAATCTCCCCTCCCAAGATATTTCTAATTCTGTAAATTGTTGGCCAAAGCTAAAGGCTGATGAACATTCTGAAACTGCCGAAGCTTGGCTGCGATCTTCCAAGCATTGTGGTGAATCAGCTATTTCACCATTCTCATCTTCCTGTGCCCCAAAAATAGAAAAGAAAAACAAATGCAAATGCACATCTTTTAGATAATTTAATATGGACTTATGCATAATTTGTGTGTAGAGCTATGTGAATACAGATCTGACGACCAAGAACATTTTTAATATCATAATTCCAACCAAACTCTGATATGATAGCCAAGATGCTCCACATTGTCTCCAATCTGATATTTCAACAGGACAAAAAATTATTATATCATGGCTGTAGATTGATGAAGGGGATCTCGGGATTTTTATGTATTTTGTGGCTGAAAGTTAGTTGCCGGCTTTACCTCTCTTGTTTGTTAGTTAGGATGTTTTAAATTCTTTAGTTGTTAGCTTGTTTAAATTTTTCTAGGGATGCCTTCAGTTGTAATCATTTTACAACTTGAATAATACTCTACTTCAAGAATTCTCCAAGATTTTAGTCTACACCATAGATTATGTTTGATCCAATCATTTATAGCGCTTTAATAGGCGTGTGAATTATAGTTGTATGCTTTCTGTTAGGTTTACAAATGAGAATATTCCAACCAAACTCTGACGTGATAGCCAAGATGCTCCACACATTGCCTCCAATCCGATATTTCAAGAACAAACTAAATAGAATAAAGCTGACTGGATCTTTCTGGGTAAGAAAACAAAACAATTATTATATCTTGGCTGTAGATTATGTATGATGTTCGTTAGTATTGTGTGCATCATCATTTAACACGCTCTAATAGATGTGTGTGAGTTATAGTTGTCTGCTTTCTGTTAGGTTTACAAATGGGAATATTATAAGTCGCTCCAATTATCTATTGACCACACACATAGTATTAGAGCTTTTGGACTTTCTTGAAAATTTATGGTTTTCATTTGAGTGAGGCTTTCTTTTGAGTGAGATCTAAGATTTTAGGCTGATGTTTCTCATAATATCTATAACAATGTTTCTCTGATATCCTTAGTTGTTACTTAGACAAACATGAGATTCTTTATCAGTTCGTCTATCTTGATACTATATTTGAACATGAAGTTGTACATACCACTAATGACTAATGCCCTTGTTTCCAGAAGATGTTTATTCTTCCCAAAAACATTAAAGTCGATACTTCCACAACATGCTTCTTCATCAATTGAATGTCCCCCCGTTCGTGCTTTATAGTTTATGGTGAGATTCCTTTTCAAACTTTGTTTTCTACTTGGTCTTTGTATTTTATTAAACCAAAAATGTTTTGTGTTTACTACTTGACCTTTGTCTTTTATCAAACACAATTGAGGACTAAAATAGAAAGAATCTCAAACTAGAGCAAAATTGTATTTTAACCTTTTCTTTATATTCTTTTTTTCTTTTCATCACCCCAAGCGAGAGCATGAGGAGCATCAGAGGAGGAGGATGGCGTTCTTTTCTTGTCTATACTATTGTTTCTCCTAGCCATAAGGGTACCATTTTTTGACTTATCAATGTTTGTATCTGTTCTAGTTTTCTACTTAACTCAACAACTTGAAAGAGTGAGTATAAAGAATTATCTTAGTAACAAGTTGGCAATGCTCCTCAAAGAGACTTTTGAAATAACTGGCACATAATTCAAATCTACCCTAAAATTCAGGGACAGTATCATGACGTACTTAGCACCCATTGTCCACTCCATCCCAAAAATTATCATAGCATCTAAATTGAAAACCACATGGTATGCTGGCACAGACTAGCCAAACTAAAGTTTCATTATTAAACTAGTATACCTATAATATACAATCACCTCCTTGTTGACCAATGACTTTGAATCAACAAGCAAACATGAAGTATGGTCATCATATGAAAGAAAACATTAAATTACCTCAATGGGTGGCAGAACACTCCCTGATTGTCTTTCTATTCGTTGATAATTTTTATCGGATGATACTTTAGACACCGATCCAAATTCTTTTCCAACACTTGAGAAGTTGTCAGAATGGATCATTGAGAAAATATGTGCCTCTCTAAGATACACATGTCTGCATAAATCATTGTCCGAGTCACTGGCACTGGAAGAAGGATATTTACCAATGCTACCAGAAAGTTCCTTTGCTTGATTACTGACCATGATCTCATAAATTAACTGTAGGATATGTGCACGTTTCAGAGAAGCCTCCACAGGATGGAACCAATCCTGGCTTAGCTGGAGATCGAATTAATGTTAGACATGCAGAAACTTACACAAATAAAGGCAAAATAATGATTGTTACAATGAAAGGCCATTAGAGGATTAAGGTTCTGTACTTGTATCATACATATAGAATTTCTACAAAACGCTGAAGGCACGGGAACCAAAGGAGGAACACATTAAGGTACAAACTAGCCAAGTGCTAAATAAATATAATGTTGGGAAATTGCAGGAAATTATTGATGAAATAGCATATTGAAGTAACTCATAACAATAAAGATTATGTAAATTGATGAGTTGTAATGTACACACCCGTGCTCTTATGGGTTATTGATGTTAAATTTTGGTTAAGAACCAGTGTGTCAATATGCTGGAAATCTTGTGAGAGAATGCACGATTCTCGTTTCTAATGTACACTTGATAGTTTGGATTGACTAAGAATACAAAATGTTTTGATTGATGATGTTAAGTATGCTTGTGAAAAGATTATACTTGGGTTGTGCTTGTATTGAGTTATTACAAGAAGTGTTTGGCTTATGAGAATGGTGAACAAGGCAGTTGTTGAATCGTCATTGTGATTAAGTTGAGTAAGTGTGGAGGTTAGGAAAGTAGAACTTGCATGTATAGTGTGATTGTCAAGTACAAAGCTCAAGAGTCGATATTTATAATTATATACAAGAGATATTGAGGAGTCTGGGGACAGATTAGGAGTCAATATTTATTGTATATATTGGAGATCTTGGGGTGCTTGGATACAAAGGCCAATGGTCAATATTCTCCGGATACAAATATCGTTATAACTTATTTCCTCAATCCTATAAATCACTAGCCCAAGCCATACTCATAGAGTATGCAAATATTGAGCTAAGCCCTCATCTGATTCACATTATTACATTATTGCATAATTCCTTGGCAATAGGATAACACGTATAGTTACAACGTTGTAAAACATAAAAGAAAATCATCTTCCAAGGCAATTGATTGCAAATAATAGTGTGGCTCAAGGGAAAAAATGACCAATTGAACAATGTTGAAAAATGGGTTGAGTTGATTCTGCAAAAAAAGTTTGGGCTTAGTTAGTTTGCATTTGGGCTTGGTTCGATTAAGAAAAAAAGGGAGTCAGGTTGCGTGGGGTATGGGGAAGAAGACCCATCACTAAGGTCAGACCAGGGGTTCTAATTTCTTTCTTTTTGACTACTTTGTCTTCGCACGCAACAACACAAGTTTTTTTTGTTTGTTTGTTCCTCCTTTACAACCCCAGTGACTTCTCATGGGAACCTTAAAATCTTTGGTCTGGGTTGCATGGGTAATGAGTCGAAAGGAATCGCACAACTTTTCCCTTCAAACGTGTTTCCATCCTCCTCGTCGTACACGATAACACATTCCCCTTCCTCAATGCCTATAACTTTATTTAACAATAGTTCCGATTCACCTTTGACTTCAATTATATCACATTCATGTTTTCATTTAACTCTTCTTGTTCTTCTCCTTCATCACACGACTTTTCTTCTTCTCAATGCGATTGGTCTTCCCCTTCTATTCGGCTTACTTGAATTTCACCCGCTGCATAAGCAGACAAGAGATCATGTACTCTCTGTTCATATAGTTTGGTCTTCACCCATGGTTTCAGACCTTCAACGAAACAAAAAACTACTATCTCGAAACATATCACGTATGTCTGACATCAGTCCGGCAAACTGCTTCACAGAGTCTCAAATGTTGCATGTATGTTTAACTCACAAAGCTTTCACTATGCCATAATTTCAACATGGGAAAAACTATGAATGAAGCTCCTTTTTTAGATTATCTTAAGTATCAATCATACAACCTTCCTGCATATCCACGTATCGTGATCTCCACCGTAATTTGGCATCTTCAGCTAGTTGCGCGTGGTTGCCATCATGACTTTTGATTCTTTCGTCAGAGTGCCCGTAGCCTTGAAGTACTACTCAAGGTCAAATATAAAATTTTCCAAGGCCTTTACTTCACAAACCCCAAATAAGGGTTTAGGCTCTGGAGTCTTTATTTTGTTAAACTGAACTCAAACTGCTCCCCAAGCTGGGGCTTGGTTTCCCACTACTCGCACAGTGAGGTTCACTCTTACGCTCACATCTGCAATCTCTGTCCTGACGACGTTGAAAGCCACCCAAAAATCTTCAAACAAATTAGTTACCATCTCAATTATTGTTTTCTGGGAGTCTTAACTCTTCGGCGAGCTCCTCTATGTGGGCAATAGAGCCCATTAAGCTGTCCCATCCTTGAAGCTACCAATTCTTGTAGCTTTTATCTTCAGGGTGTCAACCCTCATCATCAACTCTTTGAAAGGCATTACGTCTAAGCGGCCAATTGCCACCATCTATTCCGTTGACTTTCTCATAAATTTATTGTAACCAAGTTTCTAGGAAACCAATACGATCAAGGACTTCACCGAGATACACCATTTGCTCTTCTATCACAACTAGTCTGTCCACATGGCACTTGCTTAGTTGCTTAATTACCAACATGGCTACTGTTTTCCCACTCTATGAGCCAACTTGACTCTGATACTAATTGTCACAATCGTACTTTCATAACAATCTCGAAGCAATTGTCCAACACTTGTTCTCACTGCCCTTGAACAAGTCCCCCAATTTAAATTCAGATAGTCGACAACACAATGGTGTATTTTGCATCTCCACCCCTGTTTTGAAGAAAACAGTTTTAGAAAATGGGGTTAGAGAAAAAGGTTTTCACAAATGTTTGGAATCATGTTCGAAAAAAAGATTGTCATAGGGTAGTTAGCAATAACGAACAACGACTTAATAGTATACAACTCCGGGTATGAAAATATGATGGTTAATCTTACCCATACAGTATATTATATTTTTTTTTTTTTTTTGAGACTATTCACCCTTGCACATGAAAATGGCAAGGAGTCACTTGCAACATAAGGTACAAGAAAAGTAAACTAACTGGCATAGCAAAGGGGGATTCAAATGGGCATGCGGCCACATGCAACATGCCCTGGACAAGCATGACCGTAATATAACACGCGTGAAAACATGGAATCAAACACAAGAAATTAAAAGTGATGATTAATAAGGCAAAGAACACAACAATGATAGAAACTAAAGATGTAGAGGTAGCCCAATTAGGTTGATAAGAGAAGTATATCTTTGTTTGAGGGAAGAAGATCCTACAATGGATCCCTAACTCGCCTTGATAATAACAAAAATAAAACTATCATTGTCAATTCATGTGATTTAGGCTCATACGTTAGATGGATGTAGTCACGAGATGAATTGGTTATGCCCCAAGATGAAGCTCTAATAGTTGGGAGTGCATAAATTTGTTCTAGAGGAGGCTCAATTGTGGTACTTTGTTTGAAGGAAGGATTGTCAGGTACAAACAAAGTCTCACATTAGCTAGGGAAAAGAAAGGTTGATGGTATATGAGTGAGGACAATTATCTCCATTGGTATGAGTATAAAGTGTCTGTGTTTGAAGGGAGGAGGTCCCATGCTGTGATCTATGCTCATGCTCTCTCTGGATGTTCCCAAATCGCCTTGATAAGAGAATAAACTCTCATAGTCAATCAATATGAACGATGCTTATGCTCCATTCAAATGTTGCCTCGGGATTGACTGGTTGTGCCTCAAGACAAAGAGCAAGCTCTGTCGGGAATTGATAGATTTTTTTAAGGGAGGCTCAAGTGTGAAAATTTGTTTCAGGAGAGGATTGTTAGGTGGAAACAAAGTCTCACATTGGTTGGAAAAGATAGAGATCCATGATATATAAGTAAGGACAATTATCTCCATTGGTATGAACTAGTTTAGATAAAATTAAAAGAAAAACGGTGAGAGTTTATGCTCAAATTAGATAATACCACACCATCGTGGAGACAGGTAGAGGTTGCATTGTCCTCTTAGGTCTTGGGCTAAGAAGCACGGACACTTTGGTTTGACTAGCGTGTTTGTGTCTGACACGTGGTCAATCCGACCCTTTTTGGACACAGATCGGACATTTATTAGTGCAACAAATGTGTTAGACATGCATTGAACACTTGTTGAGTAGACGAAAAAGACACATATATTACAATAATAATAACTTTTGAGTGTGAATACATCAAATAGATTCTTTTAAGCATATTGGTGGATCAACCCATTTACTTTAAATTTTATTTTGGTATGAAAATGATATATATTTTTTTAAAATGTATATTTTAATAAACGTGTCGTCGTCGTGTCGTGTCCTAGATATTTAAAATATGGCGTGTCACCATGTTTGTGTCGTGGAGTATCCATATCTCGTATCCCGTATCCGTATCTATGCTTCTTAGGTCTTGGGTGAAAGGTTACTTCATAATTATTTTGTTTTTGCTCTGTTTTAGTTGTTATTGTTTTTTACAGCAGGTAACTTTTTAACTTTTTTAGTTACTTAAGTTGTTTTAGTTAATTAGTTTTAATCTTTCAAAGGCCGGTGTGTAGTCTTTAAATAGGGGTCCCGGGTTCCTAGGCTGTAGAGGCATTAGTTCTTGGAATAAGAAAAGACTTCTTCAGAATTCTCCAAGATTGTGTTCAAGAAATTAGTTTCACTATCAACATTTATGCTATGCAATGCACTAAATTTTAATTCCAAAACGCGTTTCGATTCACAAGTTAACAATCTTGAATATAAGGTAGCAAATATTAAAAAGATAATATTTAATTAAGTGGGTAGAACCAACAGGATACGCCACACATAGGATTTGTAATTTGATAAGATAGAACTTAGGAAAAATGACCTACAAAGTTTGAGAACTTCAAGATTTTGAGTGGGCTGAAGTTAACTGGCGCACCCTCCAAAAAAAGTTCCACGTAATGGAGTAAGAAGAGACCACAATCAAATGAATTTTCCTGCTGTGGCAACTGAACAAGCAGCAAAAACAAAAGTCAAGGTTAGACATGGGAACACAATATGGACAATCATCTACTATCAGACTAATCTTTGAAAAAAATTGTTCAAGCACATAGAGGATATTTTTTGGTTGACTAACCCTCAACAACCCCCCTCTCCTCCCCTAACCCAGAAAAAGTGAGAAAAACCAGTGTGCATATGCTATTGACATTTCAGGTGCACAAAAGTAACATGGTTGTTCTTTGGTCATTGTGGTCATTGCATTATGCTCCATTCCACCCCATTTTTGAAGATTTGGTTTTGGGTTAATTCAGAAGTTTTTTCCCTCTACAGTTTTGGCTTCTAGTAAGGCGGAAGTATGCATTGCAAGCTTCGAGCACATTCTTCCTTCAGGTTCTGGTTATGAAGAATCTTTTGGCTTCAGGTATCGCTGTAGCATGGGTTGTAGGCCAGCTTTTCATGCTTCAAGCTCATGCTTTTAGATCCCAAAGTTCCAATCCCTTTGAAATTTCAAGTTCAACACCCTGCTGGATGTCTTTTTGGTTACATATCTTATTATTTGCGGTCTCTTTGATTAGCAAAGCCCCTTTTATTTTAGATGGATTAGTCCTTTTATTCTATCATTGTATTGGTTTAGTTTTATTCTAGTACTTTCTAAGTTTGTTTAACTTTTTTTTTTCGTTTTGTATCTTGTATTTTGTAATCTGAGCATTAGACTCATTTCATTATTTCATTGAAAAAGACTTGTTTCCGTTTTAAAAAAAATACTCCACCAGAACACCTATGTGGCACAACACTAATACAAGGAGATATCAAGAAGTTTCATTTAAGCTCTTGACCTAGAGCATCAATCAAACACAAAATCTGGGAAATCTTCCATCATAAAATCCCCAAATTAATCAAGGTTTTATCAAACGAGGGACTCATAATGCTGCTGGCCTAGAGGATGGTTTGATAATCAATCTGACTCTTTGGTCGCAAGTTCGAGTCTTAGTAGGTAGAGAGAAGGGAGAGAGTTTAAGAAGAGATAGGCGACAATCAAGATTTTATCAATAACCGTGAGTGTCTTACCAATAAACACCCATCTCAGTGTAGGATAATTATCTTTTATCACATTCTCAAGCTAGAAGTGCGTACGAAGCAAGAGAATTTCTCTTCAAGATTCTTCCAGCAGTAGGCTCAGTCAGAACATTTGGTTGCTTAATTAGATACCTGAAGACCTAAAAGACCTAAATCAGCCGGTGCTGCTAAGAAGGGGGGAAAATAGAAACCTAGGAGAATGATGTCGGACTCCATATCTCCACATATTAACCAACATTTAAAATTGGGGACATTTCCTGTCCCATTTGAGACATGCACTCAACCTCCAAAAGAAACTTCTCGACTTAAAATAAAAATTTAGAAAGAACAAGAAAGATTATACGGTATTATACAATATGAGAGGTATTATTCTTTCATTTTCCACTCTTTTAAAACTTCAATACCTTTAGAGGGAAAAATGGCAAGGTTAAGAACATTGCAGAAACATCCTCTTCATCTCGGTCACCACACCTCTCTTTCCACTCTTCACATAAATAACTGTCACATTAGAATCTAAAACATGATTATTCAGTAACTTTTTACATTAGAATCTCAAAGTACAAAGAATATTACAAAATATAGGCTTTTAAACTAACATCACAAGAGATCTATAATAATTAGGGAAATTAAGATATAAAATTCAAGGAGAAAAAAGGCATAAAAGAGAACAAAAGGCAGAAAAAAATCATTCACACAACTCAAATACCATAAATAATATTCCTGGTGAAACCCTTGGTGACAACAAAGTCATAACATTGATTCGCAATGCAAATCGAGAGTTCCAAAACTACTTCCAGTCAGTTCTAAAGACCAGAAATATATTATTTGTTAATTGTACACTTTTTTTCAATCTAGGCAGTCTCTTAATACCGTCTAAGAAAAAGGTTATGTTTTTAGTCACCTACCTTTTATCCCAGTTTAATTTCATTTTTTGTTTCTTTTTTTTTTTTTTTTCTTTGAAAAGGAAACAATCTCTTTCATTGAAATAATGAGGTGAGTTATAATCTCAAAGTACAAAAAGAGAGACAAAAATAATAGTAACCTATGGATCAGCGAGTGCACCCGAGCATCTCAACTAGGTTGACACCCCCTTAGCACCCTCATCATATACACTACTAGAACCATAGAGGAGCAAAGGAATACATATGGAAAAGATCAAAGCAGACCCAACTGCCCGAATACAAGGGGCAAAACAAAAATGCTTAAACTAACAATTACTGGTTCATTAAACCAGAAATATAAACTGCCCTTAGAATAAGAAACTAGGAAGGTTGGCGGGTGACTAAAGAACACTTGATAATAGAGCTCGCCAATTTAGACTAATGTCTTGGATGGAGTAGTCCGCGAAGGCTTTAGAGAGAGAACGCCAAGAGGATGCATTTAGTCGAGATGATTCAAAATGATAGTCCACGGAGTTTCCTTGTCATGGAAAACTCTTTGGTTTCTTTCAATAGGTCTGTTAGTAAGGCTTTCACTGCATTTGTCCATATCAAATTTGAGCTCTTTTTTAACTTAGGTCCCGTGAGCAGTTGTAGAACATTGTCTCTAAAGTTCTTTCCAAAAGCCCACCGTAAGTTGAAGCACTTAAACAAAGAAAACCAACAATTTTCTGCATACCGACAAGTGAAAAATAGATGCTGCAGCTCTTCCTCATTTGACTTGCAAAGGGGGTATATGGATGGATATAAAACATGGGAGGGCAGCTTCTTTTGAAGGACAGTGAAGCAGTTTAACTGACCAAACAGCATTATCCATGTTGTGATATTCACTTTTGGGGCTCTTTGTCTTCCAAAGAGCTTTCTGTAAGCTAACTTCCAAGGGGGCAGCCGGCTGGAGGTGGGAAACTAGTGATTTGACTGAGAAATTTCCATTAGCTTCAAGAGCCCACACTCTTCTATCTGGGGCGTTTCTCACAAGGGTGGCAGAAATTTTACTCAAGATTCTTTGGAATTCCTCAATCTCCTCTCCTAAAAGCAATTGACCACGAGGGAGTACTTTGATCCCAGTTTAATTAGGAGTCCTTTTAATTCCAAACAGATCTTTAGCATGCTAAAACCGGCACAAGAGATCATGGATCTCTCAACTAAATCTATGACTCAATGCATTTTAAATAAGTTAGAGAGTTCAGAAGAAGCGAACCATCATAGATTGATCTAGTGGTAAATAAGGAAACATCCCTTTGATAAAGGGATAAGAGGACATGGGTTCAATCCATGATGGCCACCTACTTAGGATTCAATATCCTACGAGTTTCCTTGATACCTGAATGTTGTAGGATCAAGCAAGTTGTCCTGTGAGATTAATCGAGGTGCACGTAAGCTGGTCCAGACACTCACAAATATTAAAAAAAAAAATTATAAATTATAAAAATAAGAGGAGAAAATGTCATTATGTTCGAAAGAGAGGGAGTCTGAAGATATTTTTGAACTATTTGGCTAAATGTCTTCATTGGAGAGCTTCCTAGCTCTTTCGAAACATAGTTGTGCTTTTTTATTGTATCGTTGTTTGGCTAGTTCTTGGGTAATTGTCGATGGTTATCAATTGAATATCGATAGGATAGTGTTGTTTTTTTCTCTATTTATGTGTGTTTCTTGTGAGTGAATTCATGAAGAAAGAACCCTAATATATTGGTATCAAAGCGCTGTCAATCCTGGGAAGTTAAGAAAAATGACTCAGAGAAACAAGAAGAGAGAAACAAGAAGAGATGATTGAGGGAAATGAAAAAGACAAACTTGATAGGAAGTGAATACTGAAGGAGGACAGGCAGAACCTTTGCAAGGCTCGCAACTGAAATGAAGGACAGCCATCAATTAGATCAGACATAGAACAGTAGCTATAGTTATCATTACTTATTTTGAGTTGAGCTTTGTCAGCTACAAATGAATTTATTAAACAAGTCTCAAAGATTTCATTTTTTAGTGTTAGGAGATTTCGCTCCTATCATCATAAAGTAACTTCGGGATACTAAGAATTTAAAAAAAAAAAAATCCAAACTTATCACCTCCTTTTCTTTTTTAGTTCATAGTTTTTTTTTTTTTTCGTTTTTTTTTTTTAAGAACTTCAGCTGCAAACATCCTTGAAGGAATTACCAAACACCCACTGGATATGGTTTATTGCCAAAGGATGTAAGTTTGCTCTCTTCTCTCTCCTATCCCCTCTCCCCCTCTCTTCTCCGACCAGTTACTCTCGTCAGCCCCCTTTCTACCCTCTCTCTATCCCGTTTAAACTCAGCTGTTGAAGAATGGAAGTAAAAAGCTGCAAGGTCGATGGGTACTTCTTATGTATTTGGCTCGAATCTAGCTGATTCTACGTGGAAGACTTGGAGTTCAACAAGCTACTCCTCCTCTCGAATTCACAGCTCAGGTGATTCGTTGAAAATATTTTAAATTTGATTAAGGGATCCACCACACGATTCTTCGAGAGAAGCGGTCAAGATAGCTCCGACACAACAAAACAGTCCAAGTTCCTTAGCTCCTCAGGATTATGAGATGCGTTGGTTGGCCATCCTCTAGAGGAAGATATTTTATTCATATACCCTCAGGAGAAGCAATGGAAGGTTGGTACTCTTTTGTAGTAATGCTCTTAGATTTCCAAAAAAAATTTCGAAGCCTCCTCAAAACCTTGTTGTCTGAGAAAGGAAAGTTCATCTTCAGCTTCGCCAAACCAAAATGAAGGTTATGGGGACCTATTAAAGACATCGAAAATTCAGCAAAGGCCCATCTTCCAGTCGAAAAAACAGTGCCCTCATTTGGCAGCTTCCAAACACCTGAAACAAAGCCTTACCCTAGTCCCCGATAAACAATGTAAGTCCCAACATTGGATTACAAAGAATTGTGATGTCAACAAGAAGACTTTAGCAAGCTGTGGTTAGTTACTAGATTGTTCGCGTTTAATGATTGGGCGGAAATAGCGAAAACGTTAAAAATCTACTTTTATTCAGAGATCATTATCAATTCCTTGTTTTCGGAAAATGCCTTAATAAAGTTGGACCAAGGGTCACTAGAGGAACTAATCGCAAATCTGGGAAGATGGATGTCTTGTGGTTCGTTTCACCTGAAATTTGAGAAGTGGAATAAACTAGTTCAGACGGCCATTGTATTCAAACGGTTATGGAGGATGGATGTCCATTAGGAATCTTCCGTTAGACTATTGGTCCAGACAAACTTTTGAAGCCATTGGAACATATTTTGAAGGGCTAGAGGGCATTGCATCATAAACCTTGAACCTTATTAACGTCTTTGTAGCCAAGATTCAAGTTAAAGAAAATTTATGTGGTTTCATCCCATCCAGCATAGAGATTTCAAATAAGAAACATGGATCTATTTTTTTGAATTTTGGAGATATTGAATTCATTGAACCTCCCCCAAAAGTTAAAGATGAATTATTTGTCAAGGATTTTTCAAATCCAATTGATTTAGTCAGTAAATCAAGTGTTAAAGGAGGAAGGTATACAGGTTGAAGATTTAGATTCAAATTTGAATTTTCTGCTGCCAGCCCAATTTTCGTCTAATTCTTTAAGAACCCTTCAGCTTCCTGTGCAAAGGAAGGAGTATTTCCGCCGAAAAACCCCTCGGATTCTGGTCGACCTTCCATCTTCCCCGCTGGAGTTATTGATTGCAACTTATTGAGGAAAGAGAAAGAGGTTGGGAATTTATTTCGCTACCAAGAAGAGTTCCTCGAATCCCCTCCAAAAGACTCTCATTTAATGTCAGCCGCCAAGGAATTTGAAGATCCATCTGTTGTGCTTCCCAAATCACTTGTGCCAAAAGAAAAAAAAAAAAGAAAAAAAAATCGTTTGTGCCAAAACCGATCGATTGGCCAGACTGGTCAGCCAATCGATTTAAAGGGAGTGTACAAAAAAATCGATTTTCAATTTAGAAAACAGACATGGTTGATTTTGGTGCCGATTTTCGTAGAAAATTGACCACTACCGACCATTGATCACCCCTACCTTTAAGAGTCAATGAAAAGAAATATGCCAAGTGTCACAATCATAATATAAGATAGTAGATTGTGACCCCGCTTGTGCAGAGTGTGATGATACATGAGTGTCGACATATCTGGCAAAGACAGAGAACCAAGAGAAGTGTCGTGATAGAACTGAGGAGAACGGTGCATCATCCAACACACTAAGACAAGTGAGCAAGCATGCCAAGACGAGCAACAAACAAGAAGACAAGTATCAGTACCATCAACAGACAAACCCAACCAACTTCCAGAGTTGTCCCAAGATCTCACATAAACCCAACCAACTTCTCATGATCTCCAAATGGATTTGATTAATTTCTGATCAGTAACTACCAATTTGAGTTCCTGAATTAAGACCTAATCAAGACAATGGTGCTGTAAAAATTTCTTTAGGCTATTCTCATATAAAGATTCCCAAGACCTCTGGTGTTCTAGGTAATAATCTTCATCCCCTGCTTTGGAACGAAAGATGAGCAAGGAATATTTTACTTAACCAGAGCCTCTCCCACTTGAGTATTCAATAATTCCTCCTCTGAATGAAGCTGAACAGCCCACCACTGAATGGTCCAAGGAATGACAAGCTTCATATCCCGAGGATTTAAAAGTTGTGTACATGACTCTTCAATTGTGTCAGGGTTATAACTGGAAGTTTCTGGAATAGAATCAAGAGCAATAACTTTTCCTTTTTTTGAGAATTTTTACCCAGCCGTTTATTTTTTTTTTTCCCTTTCTTTTAGAAAAGAAAAGAAAACTTTTCATTGATATAATAAAAACAGTCTAATGCTCGGAAACATAAGATACCAAATAGCACAACTAAAGAACACAGATACATAAATTAAATTGAAGAAATGAACGCATCCCAATTTAAACATATATCCTATATGGAGTAATCATCGTAAGCTTTGGGTTGAGAACACCACGATGAGGCTAAGAGACAAGCTGAACACAAAAGATCTAACCAATCTATGGACTTGCCATGAAACACCTTCTAATTATGCTCAAACCAAATCTCAAGGCTTTGACTGCATTTGACCATAGTAGCTAAGCTTTAAAGGACAATTGAACAATGTTCTCCCAAACTGAGTTCACAAAAACCCAATGGAGATTAAATTATGCAAATAGTTTACGCCACTAAAACACAATAAATTAAATAAACTTGAAAGAACTTAGAGAAATTCCAAAAAAAAAAAACTTGAAGACTCCAAAAGAAACTTAAAAGAATCCTCAATAATATATTACAACAAAGGGTCTAGATGCGGCTCTCAAGATATATACACAAATAAGGATAAATATTCTCTAGATTTTGCTACTTCAGATTCTTCTTTGCCTAAGGAGGGATCGGAGGTTGTTGGTTCAAAGAATCAGATATCAAATGAATAAATTTGGTTGTTTCCCATATATATTTTGATGTCTCTGAGGTGAAGAATTTTTCTGAGTAAAACAAGTGAATCTTAATCAACTTTCATATAGTCATATAAATCATCCTTTTGAGTGGTTGGCTAAAGGGATCAAAGGCACCCACAAAACTATGTGGAAAGATATTTCTAAAGAGAGCTCCCTGCTTTTGTTCTCTGGGTTCGATGTGTGGTGGGGGAAGGGATAGATACGTATTTCTGGGAAGATCACTAGGTTGGGGAGAGACCTCTCTATGGGTTGTTTGATTCCTCAGTTGTATCTTTTGTCTTCTCTCAAAAATCATTGTCGCTTACTTTTTAGTGTGGTCTCGGAGCTTTTGTTCTTTTTCCTTCAAGTTCCATCATGCTCTCTCCAGTAGGGAAACAATGGACGTGGTTGCTCTTCTTTCTTTACTTGAGAGTTACCTTTTTAGAATCGAGAGAAGGGATGTCATAGTTTGGAGCCCCAATCCCTTGGAAGGGTTCTCGTGCAAGTCTTAATTTCAATGCTTGGTCGATCCTTCTCCCCTAGGTGTGTCAGTCTTTTCGATGCTTTGGAGGATTAAGGTTCCTAGAAAGGTGAGGTTTTTTACTTGTCTAGTTCTTCACAGTTGTATTAGCACGTTGGATAGGCTTGTTAGGAAGTTGCCTTCATTGGTTAGGCCTTTTTGTTGTATTCTTTGTCAGAAGGCAAAGGAAGACTTGAACCATATTCTCTAGCACTATGAGTTTGAGAACGGTGTAAAGACTTGAACCATATTCTCTAGCACTATGAGTTTGAGAACGGTGTATGGGATTCTTTTTTTCCAGACGTTTGGTTTCATGTGTGTTCGTCATCGAGATGTCAAGGCTATGATTGAGGAGTTCCTCCTCAATCCGCCGTTTGGGTAGAGAGTTCGTTTTCTTTGGCTTGCTACCATTTGTGTGGTTTTATGAGTCTATGGAGCAAACGAAATAGTAGGGTGTTTAAGGTTGTCCATATGGTCGCTTGTTCGCTTTTATGTTTTCCAGTGGGCTTCAATATCAAAGGTTTTTTGTAATTATTCTACCAGCAAAATCATGTATAGTTGGAGTCCCTTCTTGTAAAAGGAGTCCCCTTTCTTTGGGAGCTTGATTTTTTTTTTTTTCCGTATGCCTGTGCATTCTTTCATTTTTCCTCAATGAAAATTGTTGTTCTTATCAAAAATTTATAAATCTAGGATAACGGTGTATAATTAACGAATCAAGTCTCTCTCTCATAGTATGACAACATAAATATGCATGCATGCCAGCCTACATATGGATACAAAATACACAATAGAAGAAGTATGAGGGTATAACGGTGACTTAAGAAAATTATCAGCATTTAACATCAATCTCTCAAAGATAATTCATCATTTGAAGAATATTATAAGATTAGCCTATAATATATTTATTCCCGATCATAGTGGTTTGCAATATATTGAAAATAAATTTTGTCAACAAATATGCATATATTAACGCATGCACACCAAATAAAAGAAACAAGGAATTCTTAACAAATGAAATGCCTAATTGCAAAGAAACATATAACACAAGAAACTCGCGAAACAACCTCTACAACATCAAAAGTAAAAATATAAAAATCTCCTCGGAACCAATCAAATGGATATATGAGCATATTACTTTTGAAAAAGACACTTCAGCCCTCTGTGGCTCCCTTTAATAGAATCCATATGCAAGATGCACGGCACCTTGGATAAGTTATCACATTTTTTATCTGCAAGATATTATGAAAAACTACATGAATAAAAGATCATCATAGTACCAATGACATTTTCGTTAAGTGCTTAACATCTTGCCTTTCAAATTTACCACTTCACCAGGATGGCAGATGACAATTAAACTCCAATGGAGACTGTCATCAAGACTTGTAATTAGAATTAGAAAATAGTACGCAAGGAAGGATAGTCAACTAAAATAGGATGCTTATAACCTGTAGTTAACAGGAATGAAGATATAATCCTTTTGAAAAAGATTTACATTCTTTGTCCATTTGTGAACACGCTGAAATGCATCCCTTCCTCCACAAGCACTTGATAAATCTTTGTCTAGGTCCACAAGCTTTCGAAAGAAAAAACTATTGAAGAAGTAGAACCTATTGTTTTTCTCCAGTAGGAATTTATTTTTGAGATACCTACAACCAATTCATGTCTCCATTTTCAGTTTGCTTATGGGGGGGTAAGTGTCTAACTAAAATCAAATAAGCAAATACACCGTCCTACTAATTATATAAGTTTATTAGTTGGTCATCAGTCAGCAATTCGTTTTTTGGTTAGTAATAATAAATCATACAAAATACCTTAAACTTTGGGGCAGGTGTCAATTTTACCCATAGGCTTTGAACCTTTGAAATTGTTCCAAAAAATACCCTTGGTGCTTCTAATAAAACAGTCCTATGATCCTTTAGGCAGATGAGAAGGTTGACAAAGATTAACTTCCATAAAATTTTCCAAAAAAAAAAACTCATGAATTTTACATCTCGACAGAGACGATGCTCTTAGGGATTCTGTGAAGACATACAATCTCCCTAAAAAAAACAAATGAGCAGTATGGAGGGCATCGGAGGTTTTTCTGCAAGGAACAAAGTGGACCATCTTGCTAAATCAGTCAACTATTACAAAGATTGAATCAGACCCACATTGAGTTCGAGGTAATCCAAAAAGGAAGTCCATAGACAAGTCTTCCCAAATATTATTGGGTATGGGAACAGGAGAATAAAGGCCAGTGTTTTGAGAATGACACTTTGCTTTTTGACAAACAAAACATCGTTTAATAACATTATTTACATCTTTCTGTAGTTGAGGCCAATAGAATCTCTCAGACATCACCAAGTATATTTTATCACAACCGAAGTGGTCTGCTAACCCTCCTGAGTGGGATTCAAATAATAAGGCCACTCGAAGAGAGCACTGTAGGAATACAAAGTAGGTTCCCCTTGAATAAATATTCATCATTACGTGAAAGTCTTTAGTTGAAGTATGAGATTGGCATTGCTGCCAAATAGTTCCAACATCTTTATCACTAACACAACAGCCAGGTAAACGACCAAAAGCAGTCACAGTTCATTGGAGCACTGTTAAAACAGATGCTTTTCTGCTTAAGGCATCAGCCATTTTATTAGAAGCACCTGATGTATGTTTAGTCAAAAAGTCAAATTTTGTGCATAAATGTAATCCAATGTGCGTGCATTCGGCTAATATGTTTTTCAGAATGCAGAAATTTAAGAGAATAATGATCCATCAATAGAATAAATTCTTTACCTATCAAAAAGTGTTTCCAATAATGCAAGGCTCTAACTGACGAATATAATTCCTGCTCATAGGTAGACCATTTCTGACTAGGTTCACTTAGTTTCTCACTAAAGTATTCAATCGGGTGAGATTCCTGGGATAAGACAGCTTCTATACCTACACCGCATGCATCTACAGATACCTGAAATGGTTTTAAAAAATCAGGAAGAGCAAGAACGGGTGGCAAAGCTAACTTATGTTTCAAGAAGTTAAAAGCTATCCAAGGCCTCATTTGTCTAGTTAAATTTTCCTTTTTTAAAGGCAGTTGGTTAAAGGCGCAGCAATAGTACTGAAATTCTTATAAATTTGCGATAAAAAGATGCAAGTCTTAAGAATGTTTGTACTTCTTATACCGTCGATGGCACTGGCCAAGACTTAATTGCAGCCACCTTTATTGGATCAACTTGAACCCCTTTGAGCTAACTACAAAACCAAGGAAAGAGATGGTTGCTAGCCAAGGCTTGTCAAACACCTTAACTATCAAATGAAATCTGTTCCTACTTGGCTTGTGACAGCGGTCATAGGGGTCAAATCCACAGGGAGGTGAGTGTGCGAGAAAGTAAACTTCAATTGAATTAAGTGTGGTATGCTAGAGTGAAAATTTGAATGAGTTCTCAATGAAACAACGGATCTAGCTTGGGATATTTCGGAGTTCCTTTCTCATTAATTATCTCTTGATCATTGAACCAATATGTGCGATCTATTCTTGTATCTATTCCTTAGCCAATTAACTTCAAATGCTAATTAAAGCCCCAATTGATCAGCCACTTTTAAGATCAGCAGTGGCAATAGAGTTGGATTTTGGAGCATTCCTTGGATTGATAAGCTACCTATGAAAGTGAGATTTCCTTGCATCTTTCGCATTACCCTTAATCCTAATGGTTCGGTTGTAGAACATTGGGACCACTCTTCATCTTCATGGGTGTCTTCTTTCGAAGACTTCTAAAGGAGGAGGAGATCATTGAATTCCAGCGCCTAATTGGATTGTTATCTGACTTCAGAATGGTGGACAGTCTGGATAGAAGAATATGGTCACTAGAAGCTAATGGGCTTTTTTGGGTAAAATTTATAGTGACTCATTTGTCTGTTTCTTCCCCCCTCGAAAAGCAAGTAGAGGAAGCCCTTTGAATGTCTAAGAACCCACGTCATGTCAATATAACAGGATTCCTGAATTGCGCATCAGTTATACAAAGGAAATTACCATCTCATTGCTTGTCTACTTCAGTTTGGCCCTTTGTTTGCTAGCCACAGAGGATGTACAGCATCTTTTGTTTATTGTTATTACGCTGAAAATTGTGGGCAAAGGTTATTCAGTTTTTTTTTATCTAAGCGGGGTGTTTGGTAACAATTTTCAGGACAATATCCTGCAGATTCTAGTTGGTTCACTGTTGAAATCCGGCCATCATCTGCTCTGGAACAACCCTATCAAAGCCTTGTGAACAGAATAATGGTTTGAAAGAAATCAAAGGGTGTTCAACGATAAGGCAACTCCTTGGTTGGATCCCTTCGAAACAGCAGGACTTAATGCTTCCTCATGGCATGCTCTATCCAAATCCTTTGAAGATTTTTCAGTCCAGGATTTTAGCCCTAATTGGAGAGTTTTCATTCAACCAGCATTTTAGTTTTGGGCCCTTCAGTGGGCCCCCTGTTTTCAGTTTTTATATAGTCTTTGCTGTTGTAATGTTGGTCATATTATGCACTTGTTCATGGCTGTAGCGTTTGTTTTTCATTTGGCTTGGCAGCTTTTACCTTTTTATGTATTCTATTTTTGAGTTGCCCCCTTGTATTCGGGGTGTTTCTTGTAAGTTTCGCCTGGTTCAGTTTTTGTCCTTCAGATATTTTATTTTGTTTGGAGATGATGAGAGTGCTATGGGGTGTCAACTTAGTTGAGATGTCCAGGTACACTCCCTGATCTTAGGATTTATGCTATCTTTCCCTATTTGTAACTTGAGCATTAGTCTCATTTCATTATTTCAATAAAGAGACTCGTTTCCTTTTCAAAAAAAAAAAAAAAAAAAAGATTCTTACTTGGTAATGGAAATTTGGCACTTGGTTTTGTGGAAGTTGTGGTGGAAAAGTCCTTTGGTTCAGCTCTCTTGGAGGAGTTTCGTATGTTCTTGAGGTTTTAGTCTCCCGGAAATAAGGTCTCCTTGAGCTCCAGTGTTTTGTGTTGCCTTATGTTTTCCTGATTTTCTTGAAGTTTTTCAACCTTTTCTTGCTCAGGCTTTTTGGCTTTACTCAGCCTACTAGCCTCTCTCGTGAGATGCTCAAATCGCTAGATGCATATCAGCCAAGGTAGTTTGAATTCTAGCCACGTTTTCGTTGATGGTACCGACTGCAACTTCCAGTTGAGATGGTGATTAACTGACCTTGGGGATGAGGAATAGCTTCCGCTTCTGGAGGAGATGGATTGTTTTTTGTAATTTTTTTTTTTTTTTTTTTTTTTTTTTTTAGAGAAGAAATATTTCATTGGAAAAATGAAATAAAGGGGAAACCCCAAGCACCTAAAGGTGATTACAAAAAAGGATTCTAATTGGAAACTAAGTAAGAAAGACTAAAGTGCTTAAAAGGATGCTTATTTTTGCACCAAGACAACACAGTAGAGAGAAACAAATCCATAAAATGAGCAAAATCAGAAAAAGAGTCTCTAAAAAGACGTTTGTTGCATTCGCCCATAAAGTCCAAAAGTAAGACATTTGGTGTAAGACATTTGGTGCTCTTGACCGTCATTAGATCTCCTTCCACAAGGATGCTCTGATACCAAAGTTGGTATAGAACCAATTCTTGGAGAATTTTAGAAGATAGGAATTTTATTATATGATTCAAATGACAATCTTCCCAATTTAAATAGACCCAATTTAAATAGACCCAAAGAGGAAAGGTTTGTTCACACCTAAACTAAAACTTAATAAACTAAAACCAATGAAAATAACAATACAAAGTAAAGGATAAAAACATCTCATCCAAATGGTAAACTACCCGAAGGCCCCTAACATCACAAATAAGGTGAAAATTTGTACTTGAGCTTTTATCCAGTGACAGTGACGTGACTTACAAGTCACAACAACCTCTCACAAGGCTCACACAACTATCGTTGGACAAGTAACCAAGCAGCCACACACAACACAGTCACACAAAGCCATCCTTTACAGGAAACTCTTTCCCAACCTCAAAGTGGGAACAATCAAAGGCCAATAAGAAGAAGGATGTTCGTTGGACGAAGGTGCCCAGCCGGCCTAAGCAACCTTTGCTGCATGCTCACATGCATCTATCTGTGCCTTGCACATGTGTGCACACAGACACTTGCCTGTCTGCATTCCCATTGCCTTGCACGCATGTGCAACATCTATTAGAGCACACACTTATTTGGGGGTGAGTAAAGCGTCCACCTACGCGCCTAACCACCAGCACACTCTACCTTGCTTGTGTGCCAAGTCATGTGCATCAAGACTTGGGGTCGTAACAAACCTCCACCAATCACAGTTCTCAAATTACATTGTTATTTAAGAAAAGCGAGTTGATGGCAAAAATAAACCATGGCTGGTGGAAGCGTAACTGTCACAAGGTAAAAACTCAAGTAAAACTTTTCACCTTATCCATGTGACCTATGAGGATCCTCTTAGTCAGCCTTCTTGTTTGTCCAAAGGCTCCCAAGATTGTTTTGCTAAAAGAAGCACCAATGCACAACATACAAACAAACAAATTGGCCAAGGGGATCAATCCCCAAGTTTTTCTATTACTCTATCTACATTTATTTACACAAGAGACTTCGTGTATGAATGAGATGCTTTGGCAAGTTAGACTTCTCCCTCATATGTACAAATCCTCCATCAATCACTTTCCATAATTCGTGGGTTGTTGGAGACTCTACTAAGTCAAGTAAGCTAATTATACCAAACCAACTTTAGCTCTACTCTTGACTTTTCTAAATCTAGTTTATTGTCCTAGTCACCTCCTAAACTTTGGGACTCCCCGTTACTTGGCCTACGACTCACTCTGCACTCAAAGTGTCTTTCTTGAGTCTTAAATTTGACAGTTAGTCAAATTTCTCTCAAAATCCCAAAGAGCCCACAAGCACACCCTGCCCATGTCTTCCACGCTGCCTACATTGCCCTAAGCAACCTTGCAGACAGCACGCGCCCGCTGTCTGCATGGAGATAGTGCAAAGAGAGGTTCAAAATTGCAAAGAGTGCAGAGAGATGTTCAAAATCTCTCATTTTGGCAAACAATCATGGAAGGATTGCAAAGAGAGGTTGAAAATTGGAATCATACTTTGTTCTCAAAAGGCGGTCGTTTATCTCTTATAAATGCTATAAATGCCACCCTAGTGAGTTGTGAATCTACTACCTATATATTTTTTTTATCTATTTTCTAGCTCCCAAAGAAGATAAAAGCATCCATTGTGAAATTTGGCAACGATGATAGGAAGAGTGTTTTTTGAAACTCAAGGTGCAATAAAACACAATAGTCTTCTGGAGCTTAAGCGTAAGGTGCAAACTTTTTTGTGGGGCATACTATATATAAAATTACCACATAAAAAAGAGAAAGCATATTTGAGTGGGAACATTTAAAAATAATAAAAATAATAATAAAAAATAAAAAATAAAAAAATTGCATTTGGTCTTAGTAAGTTCTATTTTGCTAGTTAATAAAGAAAGAAAAATCCTAATTATTATTATTATTTTTCCAAAATAATGAATTAAAAAAACCCAAGGGCAAGGGTTGTGGGCCTTAAGGCTTCACATAAGGCGGGTGCCTAATGTGCACCTCACCTTGGGCACCAGACTTACGCCTAGGACCTAGGCGCGAGCCTGGGTGGTCTAAAGAACACTGGATAAAGTGAGCAGTGTTTGAATCTAGAAGGGCTTGTTATTACTGATCTAAGGATTAGAAACAGTGCTCTTTTATCATGTTTGTTTCATGTAGGAAAAGAAGGCTTTGTGGAGGGAATTAATTGCAGCCAAGTTTGGGTCCATTCACCATGATTTAAAACCTGGAAAAACGGTAAAAAGTTTATGCTATACCCTGGAAATACATCAACACTTTGGGAGACTTTGTGTATCCAAACATTCAAGCAATGGTGGGAAATGGTAGAAATACGAACTTTTGGCTTGATCGCTGGATGGGCCATAGAGCCCTCTCAGATAGTTGCCCCCTCCTTTTTTTTCTATTTCCAATTTCACCTCAAAGGAGGCTACTGTGTAGGAAATGTGGGATTGTCATTTTCTCATGGAACCTAAACTGCTGAAGAAACTTAAACAAGGAGGAAATTTCTGGATGGGCAGCCTTGAGATCTCATCCCCACAGCCTTTTCAACTTACTGACAAGGAAGACATGGATTTGGAATTTGAACAGGGCCAACAAAATCAGTGGTCTACAAACAGACAAGGCATCAGCAGAATTTCAGCATCTTCTATAAAGTCATTTGGAGGGACTTCTATCTCAAAAAGGAGAATTTCTTCTTTGGGAGCTCAGTCATGCTCGCTTAAATACCCAAGATCAAATCCAGCTTCATGCCCTTGAAGTGCTTCATCTCCAAGTTCATGTGGTATGCAAAGCTAAAAGCAAACCACAGAGCCATCTTTCATAAACTGTCCAGCAGCTAAGATGATTTGGTCGCATCCTTTAACAGCACACACACACGCATCTGAAAGGAAGCTTATATGGCTCTACATAAACAGGCTTTTATATGTGGAATGTGTAATGAGCAAAATGCAAGAGTTTTTAATGATATGGAGCGGCTTTTTGAAGACTTGATTGAACAAGTACTTTTTTATATTTTTATTGGTGTAAGCAGGTTTCTCTTTTTTGCAATTATAGTCTCAACACTCTCGTATCCTACGGGAGAAATTTTCTGTAACTTCATTGGATGGAATTCCTATTTTTGTAAGAGTTTCATTCTATCAATGAAATAGTTTCCTATCCCTTATCGTTTAAATCAGCTGTAAGTAGTGGAAAGTTAAAAGATATGAATTACAAAGTAACAGTAGAACTAAAATTGCAACTATAACTGGTTATGATTTGGATTTTCTTGCGTTTCTATTTTGACAGCACTAAAATTTTCCACTATTTATTTCAGCTACAAATATCCTCACTATAAAAATTAAAACAATAAGAACTTCTGCAATGGTAATCAATTCATCATAAAAACTTAAATAGGGATTAAAATGAAGAAAAAATACACAAGTCATTTCTAAGATAAAGACAAACAAAACCTAAAGAAACAGACTCCCGCCAGAGACAGGAGAAAAGCTCAGACTTACTTAACATAAAAGTCAATGATAGTATCGTTAATAAATGTCCCTGGCTTCAGAAGCTCAAGGTCTCTCTTACTAATAGTCACAGCATCAGGATCGCCCTTCGGATAGATGACCTCTTCAAAAGTATCAACAAATCTGAATAGATCAGTTAAATTTGTAAAATGGTACAGTAAACATCAGAAAATATTATTAACCCAAATGAAAAATGAAAGAAACTATTATATCGAAGAAAATTAACATTATAAAGCCAAAAGAACCAAAAGAATAACAATTAAAAAGATCTTTTCTTTCCAACGGAAAAAAAAAATCATTGATAGATGAAAAAATAACAATCGGAAAGGTCTATCAATAAAAATTTTATGTATCCAATTTTTACCCTAAATAAACAAATAATCTGTCTCTCCAAGATCTAAACAGCAATAGTAAAAAAAGCAATAAAGAATGATTCTCCACAATATTTTTTTAAAATAAAAAAGGAATAGCAACCCCATTCTATTCTATAATTTCCCACAATAAAGAATGCTAATGCCAACACAACCTATAAGGCTTGCAATTGAACCCCTGATCCGACCCACGTGATGAGTCTTTTTCAACAAACCCCACACAAACCCACCCATTTTGGCCCCATGACTCTCACAACCTCACCCTGCTTTGGCTCTTTTCATTTGTTTTCCTAAATCCAACCGGGCCCATTTACAAACAAACCAAGCCCAATCTTATTACACAATTAACTCAGTCAATTTTCAACTTTGGACTGATGGGAGTTTGTTAAATCACCAATCAACCCAAAAAGCTTAAGTTGATGGTTGATGGGTGAAGGTAAACTTAATATTATATCAACACTTTAACACTGCCCCTCACTTATGAGCTTGAAAATTTGTAGAAAACCCTACAAGTAGAAATCAATATTAATTTGGGATTGAATTAGCATTGCAAGGTTTGAACACATGACCTCTTGGATCTCTTGCCCTGATACCATGTTAAATTACTAATTGACCCAAAATCTTGAGTTGATGGATGAAGAATTCCGGCTGTATTCACCCATTCATTTAGCAGATCCACATTAGAACAATGACCCCTTTTTGGGGTTTTTGGATTTCCAAATGGCAAAAATCAAATTCATTGGAAGTGAAGAACAGGATGAATGATGATTAGACAAAAATAATAATAAACCACAAATAAGCTGAAAGGAGCTGATTTCCAGAATTTCACATACTCTCTGTTCAAAATTCTTATGTCTTCTTTGGGGATTGTGGATTTCCAAATGGCAAAAATCAAATTCTTTGGAAGTGAAGAACAGGATGAATGATGATTAGACAAAACTAATAATAATAATAACAATAAACCGCAAATAAGCTGAAAGGAGCTGATTTCCAGAATTTCATCCTCTCTGTTCAAAAATCTAATGTCTTCCAGATTAGATTAACAGCATTTCCAGTATTTAACATGGGGATTTAGGAAAGAGGCAAAGGAATAATGTAAATGTAGTAATTCTACTCACTCAGACAAGCAATCGTTTGGGGAAAACACATCGCCCTGCCTCCAGGAAACAATTTCCTCCCATTTGATCTTGTCACTGTCAAGAATGTTAAATAAAAAATAATTAATTGTCTATAGTGATCTAAACTTTGAAACGAGGAATTTCCAAGACTAACTAATTCAATGCTCAGATCACACAAATGACATCCCTGCTGCAAAAAGCTAGGATATAATGCATAAATTAAACGACTCTGTACATGCCAGAATTTCAAGTGGCTAGATAAGATGTATTCAATGTATTCATTTCTTTTTCCTTTTTTTTTCTTAAAGGGATGCTTCAATATTCGCCCATGCTCTCCTAACTTTGTTTAATTCAATATAATTTAAGAAAAAAAAAAGGGGGTAAACAAATACAAAATTCTAATCATAGGATTTTCTTTTCTGACATCACATTGAATTGCATTGCTATCAGTCTCCAACCTTAGCCATTATTATCTTCAAACAAAATAAATAATCCAATTCTTTAAGCAGTCTCTTGATATTATATAAGCAAAATGATGTCAGAAAAAATCATAGCCTGGGCAAGGCCAAAAGAAAAACAGAAAGCGAGAAGAAGAAAAACTCACTCGTAGTCTGCATTCCATAAGTCATTATATATAAGATTCAGTTTTCTGATTGATTTTTCTCTTTCAGACCAAAGAGGGTCACAAACAGAAAACTTCAATAACTCTATGCCTGCACAAATGTTAGGAAAGACAGAGGAATGATGCCACCTCAGATAAGACGTATTCTAGTAGAGGACAGAATACAAAAAACATCGAGAAATGAAATTATCCCCCCTTGAAGGAAGAAAAAGAGCTTAAATAACATTAAAATAATAAAGCAGAATCAAGAAGTATTCAATAAAATCATTAAGTCAACCCGTTGGAAAGGTTGGATGGCATTAATTATCCTCCTTTATTAAGGTCGATGCATTGTGCGAAATAAATAAATTCATCATTTCTGGACTTACAAGGAGATGGTTGGTCATACGTTAATAATCTTCTCCTATGGGTGGAAACTTGAAACTTTCTTTAGACAACAAGTAGAAAATCTTCTCCTATGGGTGGAAACTTGAAACTTTCTTTAGACAACAAGTATTCTACGGAGGCTTTTACCCTTTTTATAGCCCAAAAAAATAAAAATCTAATGGCGGCTTGAAGTTGGGAGTTCTTCCTTTTTTGTAAGAATAGCAAGACCTGGACGATTGGTGCCAATAATGTGGTTGTCGGTCCAGCTTTGAAGTCTCCTCAATCATAGGAAACAATCTGATTCATTTTTCAAATGATAAGAAGTTCCTCCCTCCCCCATCACCACCCCACCTTACAAGGCCCCCAAATACTTGGGTAGATACCTTCTCATTCTATTCTTTGCCCCCAGGACTATTCTTTGTATGGTCCCACTCCTTTTAAACAAAAATGAAACTTTTAATTGATGAAATGAACAGAGACTAATACTCAAAAAGTACAAACTCACACTTTTTAAACAAAAATGAAACTTTTAATGGATGAAATGAACAGAGACTAATACTCAAAAAGTATGAACTTCACACAAGAGCAAACAGAGAATTAAAAAATATAAAAAAACAAAACATAAATATAATTATATTGAAAAGAAGAAAGCATCCAGTAACATATACCTGTAAAGAGAAATCAACAAAAGATTTAGAGTGAGAACGAAGAGACCTTGAGACAAGCTGATTCAAAACAATTTAACTATTATAGTTGTTACCTAGGAAAAGCCTTTGATTTCTTTCCATCCTTAGTTCAGAAAGGAGGGCTTTAGACACATTACGAAAAATCCTTTCATTTCTTCCCATCCAAAACCGGGTCTTTCGTATGTTAAAAGATCAGTTAAAAGATCAAATTAAGCTTTGGTATTTTAAACTAGGGCATCCTATTTTTTTTTATCTCAAATACTTATTTCTCAATCTCTTTACGAGGGTGTTTGGGGCGCTAAGTTGAGTTCTGAAATCTAGAGTTAATATGTTAAAATTAAGAAACCTGTGTCTGAGATGCAGAGTTGTGAAGATGGAGTTCCTCGATAAATGTGCAAATTTCAATAGTGAACACTATTGAAGTGGGTGGATTTGAGTTATTTAACACCGCCTTATAAAGTCGGTGGACCAAACACCCCTACAAGTGTTGATTGTTCTCTTTTCAATATAAAAATTGCATCTTGCAAAAAGTCATTGTTCCACTCTTTTTGTTAGATGATCTATATTATTAAATTTTCCTTACCCATCAGCTTAAGCTTTTGGGTTAGTTGGCAATTTTAACACTTTTACTACTACCTTATTTGTCTTCCGAATCATTTTACTTGACTCATAATGATGTTTGGGTCCCTCCAAAGTTATAACACATGGAGGAAAACGTTGGTTTATGACTTTCATAGATGACCATGCTAGCTAATAAGTAGTGAAAGGTGTTTTTAAATGCTATTACAATATGAGTGAAACCCAATTTCAAATAAAAAGTGGGTATCTTGAATTCTAATAATGGAACTGAATATTTCAATGAATATTTGAGTTTCTTAAAAAAAAGGCAACTTCACCAATCTACTTGTCGAGTCACCCCTCAACAAAATGTTACCGTTGAATGTAAGAATAGACAGTTACTTTGTTCAAACCAACATGTTTTTCTATGAACATTCCTACAATACATATGGGAGGAAGTAGTCCTCACATAAGTCTACCTCATAAATAAGTTTTGAATTTTATAGCTTCTTTTGATACTTTGAAATGATTTTTCCTACGACTCATTTGTCTTCTGATTTACCATCAAAGTTTCGGAGTGTACAAGTACATGCATATTTTTAGTCCCTTTTGGTTAGATCATCGGGCTATTAGATGTATTCTATTTTAGCTATGCTTCTAGCCAAAAAGTATATAAATGTTTTGATCCTCAAGAAAAAACTTTATCTGAATATGGATTTAATATTTTTGGAAAACTAACCTCTTTTTACTAAAAATTATCTTCGGGGGAGATTCCAAATTTAGAAATGATAATTTTTGGCATGTATTTGTCTCGCTCAATTTTTGGCACCTTGACAAGTTGGGCTTTTGTCCTTTATTGGGTTGTTTAAGTGGGCTTTGTGACTTAATTTATTGGCCATTTAAATTTTATGCACCATGTAAATTTTAACCTAAACTCAATGCGTACTTTTTTGCCATTTACATTTCACTTTTTTAAATGTTATTAAAAAATATATATAATATTTTGGGTAATGTTATGTTAAAAGAAAAAAAAATTAAGTATCCCAAGTGTGTCTGTGTCCTACATTTCTAGAAATTGGTGTCCACCTCCATGCTCCTAAGGTGACCCATGGTAAATTTTTTATGGCATTGTTTTTTTTTAAAAAGGAAACATTCTCTTTCATTGATGAAATGAAATGAGACAAAGCTCATGTTACAATAGTTCAATTGGTAATACATAGAAAGATAATTAAGCATATCACAAAAGAACGAAAATGGGATTAAAAGGTGCACCCGGGCATCTCAACTAAGTTGACACCCCCTTAGCACCCACATCACTTTCAGAATATAATAAGACAATAAACTGACCATCAAAAGATAAGGTGAATACAAAATATTACAACTTTAATATCAATAAGAATCATGGAAGGGAGAAGCTCTAATAATGAGGGTTAATAAGGCCTTCCAATTCAAGTTGAGTTCCGATAATGAGTAGCGTTCGAAAAGGCTTGAAAGAGTGCATCATGAGGATGCATTTAGTCTAGCGAACTCAAAACGATCAATCCAAGGGGAGACTTTATCGTGGAACATCCTTTGATTTCTTTCAAACCAAATTTCAGAAAAAATGGCTTTGACCGAATTGCACCAAAGTAACTGAGGCCCCTTTTTCAAAGTTGGACCAGCCACTAACTGCCGCACATTGCTGCTGAAGGTACCGTCGAAAACTCAGCAAACTTGGAAGATACTAAACAGTCGGTGCCAACATTTTACTATGTAACTACAATAAAAGAAAAGGTGCTGCAACTCCTCTTGGTTAGCTAAGCATAAAGGTCACATGTGGGGTGATAAGGAGTGAGAGACCTTTCTCTGTTTTAGCCTACAACTCTGGCTCCGTCAGCTGTCATAATGAGTGTTCCTAGCAGGGCTAGTCGCTGTCTTTCAGTTAGGTTTAGATCAAACTTGGATTTTTTTTCTCTTTTTAAAGGGAAACGGAACTTTTTATTGATATAATGAAAAGAGCAAAAGCTCAATTACAAAGAAACAAAATATCCCAAAAAGTAAATGTAAATTTCGATAAGTAAGTGCACCCAAACATCTCAACTAGTTTAACACCCACATAGCACCCTCATCCTATCCTATTCAAAAATACAAGAAATAAAGTCAAACTTGGTTTAACTCCCTTACTCGTGGGTTTGGTGGGTGGGATCACAAGTTTAATGGGCTTGCGGTATTAGAATTTTGGGTCTCAATTACAACCTAAGCTTAATCCTCTGCAAATTAGGCCACCTTCATTACCTCCTCAAGGCCGTTTGTAGAAACATATTTAATCCTAACAACGTGATCAAACCATTCCACGAAAGTACTGTGTAACACATCCTCCACTAGATGAGGTGACAGTGTGCCGATAGGCTTTCAACAAAATTTCGACGATCAGACACCTTTTTCTCATGTTAACATTCTCCTAACTCTGAATTCAGGAATAAGTCTTCCAATTCCCCTCCGGATAAGAAGAAAGAAAAAACGAAAAAATACATATAATTACCCAAAATCAAGACCAAAAACTCAATACATATAGTTGCATTTGTACTTATAATTAAAATTTAATATTTAGACATAATCCACCTTGAATTACCCATCAAAATTTAGATCCAAGATATATATATAAATTTAAAAAGAAAAAAAGAAAAAAAGAAAAAAACCTGAAATGTCATTTGAATTTGCAGCCCTCATGAAATGCTTTCCTTTGAGATGAAGATTAACAATTGCAGTTTCAACCTACATAAGAAATATACTTACAAATAGATCTACATAGAAACACATAAAACAATAAAGGGAAGCAAACAATGTTATACCCTGCTACACCATTCTGACTCAATGCCAATAATGTCAGAGACAGCCCATTTGGAATTAAATGTTCTTTGTGATCCACTCACTGCTGAACCTTGGAGCTTAATGCTGCTACAAGAAAATATTAACTTCGATGTTGTACACCAGTTACCTTCATAGATGACAAAATCAGGGAAAACAACTGTCACATCATCCTGAAAATTATTTAAAAGAAAAAAAACAAAGGTTATTACAAGCATCTCACCTCATTGAAAGGGAGTTAAGTAAGATACCAATTCTCAAGATGAAAAGAACAAAAAAGAACAAAGCAGTAAATTACACATTTTCTTGAACTTATTAACTTCTGATATCAAGATCAATCACAGAACTTCTGTATGCAATGGATATTCTCCTTGAACTTTATAGTCTTTCTTTTCCTTTTTTTCTTTTTTTCTTTTCTAAACTTCTGATATCAAGATCAATCACAGAACTTCGGTATGCAATGGATACTTTCCTTGAACTTAATCTTTTTTTTTTCTCTTTTTCCTTTTTTTTTTTTTTTTTTTTTTTTGGATAAGAAACAAAAGGAATATATTCATCCAGAGAGCCAAAAGAACAGCCTAAGGGCAGGGGGCAGAGGAAACCCCCTCCACAAAACTAAACAAGAAGAGCCCTCCAATTGCTAATAATCATGAGAAGGCTATAATTACAAAAGAATTGGTGTAATTTGTGCACCACCAAGAGGCTATATGCCGAACAAGAGCCCAAAAAGAATCAAAAGAAATAAACCTATCTTCAAAGATCCTACTATTCCTTTCTTTCGAAAGACAAAAGCGCACAGGAAGCACATCGCCAAAGCATTTTTCCTTTCCTACAAAGCCTGCCACAATCACAACCATCCATCATCCACTCATCAATCTTCTTAGGGAGACAACTAGCCATCCCAAAAGTGCAAAAAAGAATACGCCACCCTTGACCTTTATAGTCTATAGTCCTTTAGTGCATCACCATCATACATACATTTCTCAAATGAGATTATTTGCACTCAAAACCTAATTTCCGAAGAAGCATGAGAAATCAAGAGCCTCAAGTTTAACCTAATTTACTTTTTTTTTCAGACATTGATATAAACTCTTCAAGAAATGGTGTTCTCTCAAAAAGGATGGAGCTTTCCATGAGCTAACATTTGAAGGTTCAAAATTCCCAGAGATTCAAGCAGAGATGCTCAATGCTTGATGTATTTGTGTTATGTTTGGAGAAGTAATATTTTTCTCTTATTCCTCATAATGGGTAAATGTAATACAAGAAAAATTCTAACAGAGAAAACTAATTATAATAGGACATCTAAAAAATAATTAAAAGATATAAATGACTAATCCAAATGTAGCTATACAATACACAAATCTAAACTCCCCTCAAGCTAGGTTGTATATAGAATACAATCCAAGCTTGGAATTGAACTCATCAAAACTTCTTCTCAATAAAGCTTTGGTGAGAATGGCGAGACGAAACATCATTTAGTTCCAATATGTTCTTGTTGACCTCAGATTTGACAAGTCGATCTATCTCTATGTGTTTCGTTATGTCATGATGTACAGGATTCTTCGCTATGATGACTATTGTTTGACTATCACAAAGCATTTCAAATGGACTTTGAGTTTCTATCCTTGGTTCTTTAAAAAACTTTTGAATAGTGAATCCACATCCCTTCACAAATTCCCAAATCTAGAGCTCGATATTCAATATTTGAATTGCTTTTAGCTACAACGGGCTACTTTTTGCTTCTCCAAATGACTAAGTTGCCCCAAACATAAGAGCAGTATCCAGATGTAGATCTTCAATTAGTTAACTCTCTAGCCCAACGAGCATCAATATAAAGTTCTACCATTGTAGAAAAATCAATTTTTGGTATTAATAATAAAGACTTTGATTTTATCATTGGAGATTCTCTCCTTTTATCTTTTAGGCTCAGAAAGGTTGTAAGAAATGGCTTCTTCCTATAACAAATTAGGAACACTATTAGAAATCATAAGAGAACAAGCAACCTCATGAAGATGTCTAGTGTGAACAATATCATGAGATGAAAGAAATGACCCAAGAGTTAAATTAAAATAGTCTCAAGCATTATCTATTCTGAAAACTTGAATATTACTTCGAAACTGAGTGGAGATCATAGAATGAAAGGATTGAAAAATACCTGATGTTTTGAATTTAGCCTTCATGAGGTATGTCCATTAATGTGGATACTTGTAGCTTCATGAGTTGAGAATTGATGACTAGATTGTGTGGCTTGGAAAGATATCCATAAATGTGGATTTGTAGCTTCAGACTTATAAAAGTGGTGGGTCGTGGTGGGTCGTCCTTTTCTTTGTTCTCCAAAAGGTTTCAGAATACGGTTTGTCCCCAAATGTGATCTAACTTGAAAGGCCCAACAGAGTAGCCATTTTTTCTAGATATCTTTTCAAAGTACAAAATCTGGTTGTCAATTCTCAACTCTTTGCAGAACCTCTAGTTCATGGGCATGGTCAATAGGGGTTGATGTTGTCGGTAGAGATGTCCATGGGGCAGAGGATAGCTTCCCCGCTCCCCATTCCCCATTTCATTCCTCATCCCATCAAATTCCCCATGGGGATCAGGGCGGGGATTCCCCACGGGGAATTTGCGAGGATCGGGTTCCCCATAGGGAATTTTTCCCCTCTTGATTTTCTTTAAAAAAGAAAGACCAATTAACACAAAGGAAAATTGTTATAAATAGAAAAAATATCAAACTATTTACAAATATAGAAAACTTTCACTATCTTTCAGCGATAAACTACGATAGACTTCTATCGCTTGAGTGATAAAGGTCTATTGCGGTCTATCGTTGATAGAAAGTGAAATTTTTCTATATTTGTAAATAATTTGACTCATTTTGCTATATTTGAAAACAGTCCTAACATAAAGCACTATTATGAAAAAGTTTTAATTAAATAGTCAACTTTTATATGATTAGTTCCACATGGATAATTAGAATTTAAAGAGAGATTATTTAAAATTTTCAAGTTGAAGGAAATAGTTAGGAGTCTTTTCAAATATAGAAAAATGAACAAAAATATTTACAAATATAGCAAAATTTCACTGTCTATCTGCAATAGATCACAATAGACTCTATCGGTGTCAGTAGTCTATCGCGGATAGACTATGATATTTTGCTATTAGTTGTAAATATTTTCAACACTATTGTCATTTAGAATAATTTTCCAAATAATTATCTATCAATTTATTCATATATATAGTCTAAATTTACTAGAATTGAAACATATCTTTTTTTTCTTCATTATTTTGACCATTAAACAATAAATCTTGAAAATTAAATATAATATTTATATAATAAAAATAAATATCATAACATTAAATTATTATACTAAATCTTGCATTCCCCATCCCCGTCCCCATTTAGCTTCCGGGAATTTTTTTCCCTCACTCCCTCCCCCATTCCCCGCCTAAATGGGGAATTCCTACCCCATTCGGGACGGATCCCACGGGGAAAGTGGACAACTCTAGCTGTCGGTGATCCATCTCAAGGTGCTCCAGTGAACCAATAAAGAGAAGGCTTTGTACCTTGCTAGACTCAGTGATACGAACTTTGGGTACCTCCGGAGTTTGGGTCGATCTCTATTGAGAAAACTTTACTTTCAATGAGTATTGTCCTACAAGAATTCTTGGCGAGAGATGGTTGGAATTTCCATGGCCATCAAAGGTAGAAGCTCTAGTGAAAAGGTTGATCAATGCCGATGAGATCTTGGATGGGTAGGTTCTTTTAGTTTTCTCTCGGTATGGTGGCTAGGATTTCTTTCTTATCCAACATCTAATACCAACTTAAATTTGGGAAGAAAACTGTTGTTATTTTCTCCTATCTCATGAATCAAATAAAAGGTCTTCTTATATTGAAGAAAGACCAACGAGAAAATCTTACAGATATAGAAAAAAGAATTCACACATAATACACATTTGATATTATGAAAAATATAAATAAGGAAATCCAATAGATTCATTGGTGATTTAGCTTCAAAACCACTAAATTGCTATCCATGGATTAACAGCTAAACTCAACCCCAGAATTAGGCACCACTTTTAAGAGCAACAATAGGTTTGTTTCCATCAACAACAAAACGTAAATGAGTATTCAATCAAATTAGAAGAACAACGACAACAACATAAGGGCAATCTGAACCACCCAACTTACACCGTGTCCTTTTTTAAACTCTTTATTACATTTTTTATATCATTGACACCATCATCATCATCTCCCTCTTCAATCCACCTCCAATCCCCTCAAAGTTAGTTTATTGCCGTCCAAGACAAAAGAAAATAGGAACGATTCACCGAAAAAATGACACAGAGAAACAATGCCAGATTGAGAAACCAAAAGAAAATTAGCAAGTAAAAAACATAAATGATGTGTGATTTCCACACACGAGGAGCTCCATAGACTTTTGAAGAATTAACCGGACCTTCTTTGAGACCCTTATCCTTCAAATTTTCTTGTCCCAAGCCCCAATCGTTGAAGAGCCCAAATCAAGTCATGAAGCTTAAAAAACTTGCATCAGTCTTCAAAAATTGACTTCCACAACACAAAATAATTTTATGCGAGGAACAAAATTCCTGTGATTTCTCCATGGAAAATCCCAACCCCGATGCCCATGGAATTTATGGAGGAATTATTCAGGTTTCTTCTACACCCCTTTTGCACACCACTTACCCTTTTCCATCATTCTTTTTTGCCTTCTTGATCAACTTCAAGCCATTCTTTAACCCCATGTTCATATATTTGTCAGTGAAACTTCACTCTCATGGCCTTCTCTTTGCTAGATAAGATCATTGATTCTTTCATATCCTCCCTGCCAATTCAATTTCCTCTTCAATTTCTATAATCTCATTCTTTGATTTTTCTAAATTTATGCTCAATTGTATCCTATGTCAGTTGAAGCATCGAACCAATCTTCTCCTCCAATTGATTTGTCTATTGACATCAATTAATGAATCAATTGATTCTGTAATTGGCACATTCCTTCACGTAAAATCTTTACATACTATCACTTAATTCTAACCCCATGGCTAGAACCAACTACTCTGATGCTAATTTGATAGAACCCATAAATATAAAAGATAACACAGTTACAATGTAACTCCCCAAGTATTCAAGGTACTTGGACCATCCTCTCTTGAGATATCTCTCAAGCCTTTGTTCACTCACCAAATGCCTAACTTCCTCCTTTCTCATTTCCTCTATTTGTAACTAAATACCATAACAAACTCACTAACTAATTACTAATGTATCTCTAATAACATTCCTATATTCTTAAAAAGCAAATACTCATCAAGGCACTAAACTAATTTCTTCCTTTAATGTCTGTTTGACCGAGAGTTAGTGGAGAAATCTATGAATAATCTTCCACTATAAGCAATTGGAAAGGCATCATCATAAGATCTTTTAGAATTTTCTATTTGGTAAAGCAGGATTTTAATTCCTTCAATTTCCAAAAATTTTCCTTATCATGCAAAGAAACAGCATTAAAGTCCTTAACCAAAATCTCCAAATCAAACTAACCCTATTAATTAATACAAAACTATCAACAATAGGGGAATTCATGGGTTTTTCATGCTAGGCAGATGATATAACTCTTCCACCGAAATTTGCACCAAACCACCAGACTTGACATCCTGAACAATTTTTTATACTTGGAAATTTATACTTCGGTAATTCCTCTCCTCCTCAAAAAAAAAAAATTTTTTCCCTTTTTTTCAAAATTCAGAAATGATTCTTAAATTTCCTTCCTTCTTTTATGACAAAAGGGCCAATAGGATTAACATGATCTTCATGCTAAGACCTTTGTCTTTTATTGAAGCAACAACTTTTATTGGAAAAAAAAAAATGAAAGAATCACGAGCATACAAAAATACCAAGCGCATAAAAGAAGGGAACCCTACTAAAAAGGGGACTCCAACAAGAGAGTTCCTATAAAATAGTTACATAACGTTTTCAAAATATATGTGAGACATTTTTTAAACCTAATTTCTCAGAGATGAAATGCTCCCATGCATAACCACTAAATTAATTTCCTTCTGTCCATGTCCACCGACCTCACTTATACTTTTTTATAGAAAAAACTACTTTAATTGAGAAATAAATGAAAGAAAAAAATACAAGCACATACAAAAAACTAACCTCATTAATAGAGTGCTCATCATGCATGATATTCAAATTAAATAACTTGTGTACGTATATTTCACGTACCTTTCTAATGAAATATCAGAAGTAACTGCTATTCAGTCACCACAATATAAATAGGATGTTCATCCCATATGAAAACAATAAGAATTAAATATTTGCTAAATCACTAAAATGATGCTAAGTCGGGGAAAACTTCAAAATTCACAATAAGCTGGAATGTCCACCTCATTAGTTGAAGAGCACGAAAGCAATAGATCATTGGTTTCAAAAATCTCCTGCTTTGTAGATCCACCACCTTGGAGTGACCAATCTACAGCAAATGCAACGAAGTATGAGCAATTTTATTTACACTGTAACAGAAGCGCCAAATAACCCACAGCACTATTTTATCAAAAAAGCCAAAAAAACAAAACAAAACAAACAAACAAAAAAACCCTTAGTGCTACATCTTTCCAGAAAATTTTTCTTCTTTCCAGCTTAGCCATTAGGAGACAGGATAAACATGAATAAATTTAAATATTCAAAAAAGGAACATAAAAGTGGGATCACCTGCACATGTATCTTCAGTATCAAGATCAGTTAGTCCACGACATATTTGATGACTTGTATTTGGACTAGAGATGGAAACTGAATGGGAGGTTCGAACTTCAGTTAGACAAACAAATGAAAATATAAATAGAAGTAATCTGAATGCATGGAATCTGGATCTACTGGAGATTTACACATAAAAACTAAACATGAGGAGCTTGCAGTTAACATGATAGGACTGTAGAAGATGAATGGTTGCACACAAGGACATTCATTCTTGTTCAACCAACGCTCCATCTCTATCTAGCGACCATATTCTATTTCATAAGAAACTGATGTCAGAGATGGAAGATAGATTCTAAATTTCGCTTGGGAAAAATTTTGGCTAGGAGAAATTTGCAAAAGGAAAAAATAGAAGAGCTTCAAGGTTTGTTGGCAACAATTAATGAAGTCGCCATGGGGTATAGAGAAGATAGAAGAATACAGAAATGAAATACTTGTGGACGAATTTTCAATGAAATCTTTAGTTCAAATTCTGTCTATTCTTCCCCAATGTAGATTGAGATGGTTCAAGGCATGTTGAAAATCAAAAAGTTCAAGAAACCAGGTGAATATTTTTACATGGGTGGTGCATAAGGAAGCATTAATTCAGCCAAAAAAATAGAAAGAAGTGTCTAGGAATGGCTTTGTCCCCTTCGGTATGTGTTTCATGCCTCTTAGCAGGTGAAAACTAACTTATTTGTTCTGTCATTGCCCATAAGAACTGAAAATTACTGTTATATACATTTAATTGCTCTTAGGTCTTAGATAAAGGGTCAAAAGATAATTTTCAACTGCGAAGAGGAGTGATGCTGAAAAATAAAACAAGATTGTTAAATAATTTTTAAACGTTACCGTTGAGGATTATTTTAAAGCTAAAAACAGGTGCAATGTGAGTGCTAACAAGTGAAGATAAAAAATCAGAAAATAACCTTACCTTCAGAATCATTGTGAATCAGTTTGCAGCTAACGTCTTCAGAGAAACTATCAGTGTTGGCACTTTTTCCAACTGAAACAGAGGTAAAGAAGAAAACAAATTTCAGATGCCAAACATGTTGATGTTACGGTAAATGGAGCTTGCCATGGAGTCAAGCCATGAGAAGGAAAGGAGGGTTAGGGAAAAAATCTGAGACACTTCACATGCATAATCTATAAATAAGGAGAAAAAGAACTATAAAAAATAAACAAAACCCAGAGAAAATGTAGTGATAAGGAAAAGAGAAAACAAAATACAAGAAAATAATCGGTGATGCTTGAAGGAAACGAACAAAAAACAGATATTACCTTACCTTCAGCATCAATAACAATGAGCTCGTCGCTAAGATTCCTGGTTACAGTTTTGGCACCTTTTGCAACTGGATAGAAGGCACATGAAATATTTCAGACAACACAATTAATATAGTAGTGGCCAACATATATTCCTAAATTATGGACACAAAACATATGCGCACAAAGGTAGCAATTTTAGAGTTTGATCCCCACTCTTACCAACGCATTATGCTAAACGGAGACTCTAAACCAACATAAGAACTCAGAGTCATGAAGCTTGGCACATCCATCAATAATCACAGCATTCAGTTTCATACATTGCCATGATTATTGATGATAACATACTTGTAGAACATTTGAGTCCTGAAGCTGCCAAACTGAGTAATCACAGTTCATAACCAATACAGTTCGTTGAAATGTTCAAGATTAGCTGATAGCTAATGGAGAAATCATCCTCTGCCTGTACATATATTCAATGAATAAAAAAGCTCCACACAAGAAAAGAAATTCCAAGGAAATAATTCGATATTAGTGAGGTTTGATCAAATCAATGTATTTGTTTTTCTATTTACAGAATTGCAACGATGTTTCCAACATTAAAACCAAGTCTCGAGACTTAATACACATATCTGTGTTGCTTTTTTCACTTTTCAAATCATGAGTTTACTCAACGCATAATTTCATCCACAAATTTAGTTTACATTTTTGTACTACATTTTTTTCATTTGTACCAGCTACCGAACTGCGTTCTATTTTACTGGTCTAGCAAACAAGAAATCGGCAGCCGGACAAACTCAATCGGTTACTGCTCTACCGAACGATCCTTACATTGACGATAACTTCTCCACACACAAGAATAGTGCATTCTTCCAAATCCTATAGAAGACAAAATCCTTTCTTATACAGTTGCCGTCTTGATTCTCATCTCCCAGAACCAGAACGATCACATTCACGCCTCCCAAACACCGAAAGCATGCAAACGATTCCCGTTTACACTAACTCTCAAAACCAACCATACAAACTACACCACAATCATCCATAGTGATTGAAAAGTAGTAGTACGAAGCACTCACAGCATTGGAGAAACTGATGTTTGGTAACGGGAGAGCTCCTGCGGGCAGAAAACCTGCCGAGCAAGCTTCGAGAGACTTTCTCGACGCGGTCGTCCTCTTCGCTGAACTCGAAAACGGAAAATCTCTTTTCGCCGCCATCGCCTTTGGCTCTGTCCTTTGTGCTTTCCGATGAAGATGGCTTGGAGGTCCGAGTCATGGCTCTGAAGCCAAATGCAACCGGTCAGAAAATTGTTACGACGGTATATAGTCGGAGAATTTGTAGTGGTACTGCAGTATCTACCTCACTAATTATTTGGCACGATTTATTTATTTATTAAATATTTATACAATTCTTTTTAAATATTGCAAAAATGAGTTCAACGAATATTAAAAAAAAATAGACTGCAATAAACTTTTATCGCTTGAACAATATAAGTCTATTGTCAAAATAAATAAAATTTTCTATACTTGTAAATGTTTGATATTTTTTCTATTTATAATAATTTCTCTATTTATTACGTGAATCTTATATAATTCTTAAATACTCCTTATGTAACAAAGACTAAATAAAGGTAGTATGAAAATTTTCTTACACTATCAAAGGAATAGAAATTTCCTCGTATATTGTTCTTATTTTGAAAAATAGACTAGATAGAGGTAGTATGAAAATTTTCTCATATTATCGAAGTATTAGAAATTTCCTCGTATATAGTTCTTATTTTGAAAAATAGACTAGATAGAGGTAGTATGAAAATTTTCTCATATTATTGAAGTATTAGAAATTTCTTCGTATATAGTTCTTATTTTGAAAAATAGACTAGATAGAAGTAGTATAAAAATTTTCTTATATCATTGAAGTACTAGAAATTTCCTCGTATATAATTTTTATTTTAAAAAATAGACTAGATAGAGGTAGTATAAAAATTTTCTCATATTATTAAAGTACTAGAAATTTCATCGTATATAATTTTTATTTTGAAAAATAGACTAAGTACGGAAATTTTCTCAGAAATTTCCTCATATATATAGTTCTTATTCTGAAAATGTCCCGCATGAAAAATTAGATGCAATAAGATTGTGTTACTTTTTTTTTTCCTCCTTTTAATTTATTTTTTAATATTGTGGTACTTGTTTTTTTTTTTTTTCTCCTTTTTGTTAAAAGGATTGTATCGCAGGTTTGTTTTTAAAGTGTATGCAATTTTCTACAAGTTTGGTTACTTCGCCTTACACCATCAGTTTCAAGAGTTTGAATAACTGAAAATAGAAACTTTATGTCAATTAAGTTATTCGTGCAAATTTTATATTTATTTAAATAATCATTTGTAAGTATAATGTATTCGGACGTTTTTTGAACTAATACAAAGCACATGTAATATGTAAAAAGAAAGAGAAGAAAGTAAACTCTAAACAGAAAATAAAAGCTAATAAAGTGTTTTTAGCTTGACTTTCGTTTTAACTTGTCATTCTTACGAGGCACATCCTTATTTCGAACGAAGAAATATGAAAGGAGTCGGAACAAAATTAAAGAATTGTTTAAGAAATTGAAATGTAATCAAAATTATCGGTAATCTAAGGGCTGTTGAAATGAGTGGGGAATCAAAATGGGATCATGAAGCATGAAAATATTGGAAAAGAGAGTTGGGTTAACAACTGTGGGAATGGGATGAGTTGGTATTAGAGATCGGGGCCAAAACACTCAATTCAAACATAAACTTTGGATCACATTACATTACAAGATATTCCATCACGGGCCCCCAAACAGGCTCTAAAAGACATATAAAATATTGATACAATGTCAATGTCAATAAATATTTTTGAAAAAACTATAAAAATAAAAATAAAAATAAAATGTCTAAATTAATAAATAAACATTTTACTCCTTTTAAATAAGTAAAATTATTTATTATATTCATATCGGTAACATTTTGTTGCTTGTTTTATTATGTTTCATGGACTTTTTTTATGAGATAATGGAAATGTCAATTCACTCATCTTGTCGATATCAAGTTCGTTAAAATATAGAAATATCGATAAAAACATCGACATATCGATATAGACATTTAATATCATGGTTGCTATCGCAAACAGGTAGCATTTCTTACCGATTATGTATTTTGTTGCGCTTTAAATACAATCTTCAAATGTGATAGCATCTCGGGTACAAAATGTGGTAATTTTACAACTTTTGCCCATCGTTATTTCGAAAGGGTGATTTCACACATGTTTGGATTGAATTCACTCAAAATAGGTACAAGATATGGCAATAAACAGCAAGGTTGCATCCAAGTATTGGCTGCAACTAAACCTAATTGATATTTGATAAATAGTGTAGAAATCAGGAAAATTACAGATTCTGCAATCAATCTCCTTGGTTCTTGACTATAAAAGCTGACAAATCCACTCCAACCATCATCAAGTTTTCTTTCACATATCAATTCTCTCTTTTGTTTGCTTGCCTTATTGGCATTCGCTTCAAAATAACAAGTGTGAGACTAAGTTAGACAAAGACGTTTTTTTTTTTTTTTTTTTTTCATCAATCTAGTGTCATATTATGACTGAAAAAATCCTATTTTTTATCATATATTTTTTTAAAAGTATATTATTAACGGCGAAATAAACCTCTATCATATTATTTCAGTTTGATACAAAAACTTGATCTTTAACTTTACCTATTGCACCTTTTAACTTGTCCAATAACCATTTTATAGATCATTGTTGAAAATTTCAATTGCAATGAGATAAACTTGATCATTATCGATTAAGAAAGTGAAAATTATGAAATATTTTGATAAGTTTAAATATCAAATATATCTGTCTATACATAAATAAAAGTCATTGACCCAAAAAAAAATGTCAAATTTAAAATGAAACATCCTTACTCCTCTATTTTTCCATCCTCTTCTTCTCATCTATTCTTTGTCATTGTTCTCCCTCTCATCTCTTATTTCAATTCTTTTTTTTTTTTCCTCATCTTTTATTCATTAACACGCTTTTGATCTTCTCCTCTCATGAAACATATACCAAACATGAAGGGATTACCAATCACATTAAGGGGGAAAAAGTACTCCACCATAACTAGATGAGAATCACTCCCAAAAAAAACATTAAAGGAAAATAAAACCAACTCCACCATAATTAAACACATTATCCAGGTAGAAAGATGAAGAATGAAAAGTATGCGATTGCACACCTTTTTAGTTTCTTTTTCTTTGCTTTTCACACTTCACGCATTTGCAAATATCATATCTTTCTTTATCGATGTAAATGCGTTTTAGATAAATGACAATATTTCTTTTATGTTTTTTTCATTCTTTTTACAACAATGCTAATAAACATAGCATAGTTTTGAAGGATTTTTACTTGTAATTGTCTTGAGAAGATTTGGATAAGTGTAAACTTTGAGAAATCATATTTTGAGTCTAATTGACTAAATTGAATGTTTTGTTTTTATTTTGTATAATTTTTCAAATCTATGACAAATCGTTGAAGAAGAAGAGAAGTATTGTGATCGAAGTTGAGAAGAAAAAAATTGGAATGAGAGAGGAGAGGGAAGAAGTCACCGAAGGGAGATAGAAAAAAGAAGATAGAGATTAGAGAGAAATTTCATGGGTATTTGAATTTTTCTTTTCCCTAAAACATTATGGAGTAAAAACAAAATTTCACATCATTTAAAAAACAAGAACAAAATTTCACTCTTCAGAAAAAATAAAAAGGCAAAAAAAAAAAAAAAAAGGTTAAAGAACACCCTTGGTCCAAATTTATGGTTCTAATACCATGTTTTATGTATATTATTGAATAATCAACACATAATCAGTGTATCTTTACGAAGGTTGAATGAAAAATTTAAATAGACACACCGACGTAATGAACAAAGAAAACTACAGGAAAAGAAACTAAATGAAAGAAAAATAACATAAAAGGCAAATACTAATTAGGAAAAAATCAATTTTCTTTATAAAAAAAATAAAGATATTATAGACGACTCAATAAACTTTTATCATATTATTTCAATTTGACACAAAAACCTTATCTTTTAACTTTACCTATTGCACCTTTTAACTTATCCAAGAACCATTTTATGATCATTAGTTTCTCTATTGAAAATTTCAAATGCAATGAGATAAATTTGATCATCGTCGTTTAAGAAAGTGAGAATTATCAAGTACTTGGATAAGTTCAAACATATAAAATATGTATCCATACTATATTAAAAGGGAAGAAAGTAGGAGAATTTTTACATTCCCTTTTTGCCCCTATAGTTTTAGTAAATAATTACTTTGCCCTTCCATCTTTATGGCATAACTTTTTATTTGGTGTCTATTGAGTGATACTAGGAAATTAAAGGTGCAACCTTATGTCCAATGGAACACAAGTCATTAGGTGCAAGTGGTTATACATTGAATCAGTATATCTATTCTTGAATGAATGTAACTATTCGAGTTTAGATGCTTATTGATACCCTTCAATCTTTAGGATACAACTTTTCAAGTTTAGGTGTCTATTGATTGTTTTTGTGTAGGTGGTTACACATTGATTAAATGTATTTATTCATGTATGGGTGGAATCCATATAAAAGGCATCTTATCGAGTCTAGGCGTTCACTAAGCGATATTAGAACGATAAAAGTTGTCCATCATATTCTCGCTTTACAAAATAGATTTATTATACATGAAAGTTAACTTTGAAGTCGAACAAGTACATTTTATGTCAACATAACACCACTATTCGGGTGTAGCTGGTGTTACATTTCGAATCTTAGTATCTATTACTAATGTTACAATTTTTTTTCTTATAAATATATTTAATTGTATCATATATATTTATAAAGTATAGAGTAGTTGAAGCTATTTCAATATACTTCAACAACATGATTTACAATTAATAAATATACCTGAATTTTCAACATTCATACTAAAAGACAACTTATCGAGTTTAGGTGTTCACGGAGAGATGTTACAACAATAAAGATTGTCCTTTGTACTCTCGCTTTACAAAATATATTTAATACATGTGAAAGTTAACTTTAAAGTCGAATAAGTACATTTTATGTCAACATAACACCACTATTCAAGTGTAGTTGGTGTTACATGTAAGCCTTAGTTCCTATTTCCCCTTGCTTAACTTCAAGTTAAAAATAAATGAGCAAAGGTGGGCTTGAGATGACTTAAGTGAAATTAAATTTAAATGGGAAAGTATGAGCTAATGATTAAGTAAAAATCAAATGGGAATTGTGGAGTTTGATTAAACAAGTTTAATTTTCATTTAATCTTTAAAAGAGGGGGAATGAATGTAGCCAATGGTGTTTTGTGAGTTTGAACAAGAGGGAAAATTTTACTAAGTGTTGAATAAACAAATAGAATAGGAATTAATTAAAGTAAATAAATAAAAATGAATAAAATTTAATTTAAAAAGTGATAAATTTGTTTATGGTGATAAGGATAAGGAAAAGTGAGGAAGAGCCACGTAGAAAAACAAGCAAGTAGTTGGATGGCTAAAGGTGATTGGAAGAAAAAGACAACAGTTCAGCTGGAAGCAAGCAACTGAAAGAAAGGGTTGGTTCTCCCGAATCGATAATGCAAATTTTGTGATTTTTGGACCAAATAAAGTTGGATCATGTTTAAGTAATAACCAAAAAGGTCTATAGTATATGAATAAGGTTGGGTGCCTTATTCTGGTAACACTACAGATACGACCCACTTTGTAATTGTTACAAGAAGTTGTAAAGTGTTACAAACGATTTGATCCTAATCGTCATGTAGAGACATGTGAGTGGAGGTATCCTATATAAAAAGTTTGTATAAGATTGGGTCGCGAAATATTTTATTTCTCTTTGTAAGGTTGTTATGTAGAAATTAACATTTCATAAGATGACTATATGTAACTCGACCTAAAACGTGACTGAGTTATGAACTCCTGTCTATAAGGGTAATCCTTTGATATGTACGGGTGAGAGTGACCAAATCGTCGACTCAATAAGCCTACCATTTTGGGGATTTGTCTAATTAGGGAGCTGGGAACATATCTTCACAAGATGGAATTCACTCCTTCCCGTGCTTAGGGTAAGTAGATAAATTACTCCCTTAAGGGTTGATTCCGGGTCTTGAACAGTGAGGTCTCACCTTCTCACTAGCCCGAGAGGGTTAATTTATAGTTGGACTATAAACAGTTTGTTCATTAGAGAGATCAGTGGTACTTAAGGAGTTAGATATAACTATAAGGGTAAAATGATAATTTGACCCAACTGTAGTTATGAGTAATTTGTGAAGGGTCGACTTACTGTTGATTAGTAAATTCCGTAGACACATAAATATATCTATAGTATGAAGAGTGCAGCTGCAAGTCTTTAGTTGAGGGACCTAAAGTTAATGAATATTGATTAATCTAATTAAAGAGTTAAAATGATTAATCTCATATCAGTAGAGCTTCTAACTATAGGTCCATAAGGTCCCTTTGCTAGCTCATAAAGGCTTAGTATAAAAAAAATCAAATATTTTGGTTTAACTTGAAATGTTCAAATTAATAAGGGAATTAATTATATGTGATACAATTAGCATAATTTATGTAGATACATTATAATATAAAGTTTATTTTGAATGAGATTCAAAATTTATATTTTATTATATTAAGAGAGGTGAATATTTAAATGAGATTTAAATAGTAATTATATGAATGAGATTTATATAAAAACTGTAGGTTAAAATTAATATGAATGTAATTCATATTAAAACTATAGGTTATGTGAGGGAAGGTTATTTGAATATGATTCAAATTTAAATTAAATATGAGATAATTAATTAATTAATTGTAATTAATTAATTTTTTATTTAATTATATTATTATATTAAAAATAACTCCCACGTAGTGCGGGGTTATTTCTGCTCTCTCTCTCTGACTCTTTTCACGTAAAGAGGGAAGAAGGAAGAGGTGAAGAGAATAGTTTTTACAAAAGTTTTATGTGAAAAGAAATTCAATTCTCTCCCTATTCAATTCTCTCTTCTTCCTCTCAAATCTTTCCCTTGCCAAAATTCAAAGAGAACCCAGAACTCCTATTTGATTTTTCCCGGAGAATAGCAAGGTTGCCATTGTGGTAGTGTTCCAAAGGAAAAAAGTTCTTGTTGTGTTTTGTTGGAGATTCTCACCAATTCGTGACTTGGAAAAAGGAGATTTCCACATCGAAGAAGGCCTTCAAAGGTAAGAAAAACTCCTAATCTCTAACTCTTCTTTAAAAGCATGCTAATACAATAGTTTATCCTGTATATTTGTTCTCTGTAATTTGGTTTTCCAAAAACAAATTTAATGGCACAAGGTGATTACTCGCTTCCATTAGGAATTCGATTCCTTCACTCTAGCTATGATTTCCTATGAAGATGAGTTTCCTCACTGATTTTGATAAGCATGGAGCATAATTCATTGATTTTTACTTTTAATGCCTTGCATGGAAATGCTAAGCTTACAAGGAAGTTATATGTTTTCTTATGTTCAAATATTGGCAAGCATATATGATTTGAATTATGATAATTTATGTTATAGTAAGAATGGTTTATGGTTGCTAGTGAAGAATACTAAAGTTTTTAAAAGGAGATTGTTTCAAACCATTATGCCTTGTACCCTAGTTGTGATCGACCTGCTACGTGAATATGTTTCCGTAGCATTACAGGTTGCCAAAGGATTCTCAGTCTTGAAGGATGAAAGAAGGTACTCGGGAAGTCTAAGGGATTCTCTATACTGAAAGATGAACGAAGGTATTTGAGAAGTTCCAAGGATTCCCAATACTGAAGGATTAAAGAAAGTATTTGGGAAGTCCAATATTAGCCCTTTGGGAGTATTCTACGTGCAGGTAGGAAAAGATATCGATGCTGATGTATTGAGACTACTCTACATCAGCTAAGGCTATAACGTTGAGTGGGTACATGTTTAATGTGAAGTTTACTCCAGTTAAGTGATGGAAGTTTGTTTGTTTCCAAGATGTTTTATCTTATTATTTTATCCATGGATATGACCTTGATATTACTTGATGCTTTGAGCCTAGAAATGTTTCCTCAACTTAAAATGTTTTAGTAGATGTTGATGTGACTATTTTTGAATTGCCACTTACTGGGCTTTTCAGCTCACGCTTTCCTATGTTTTCTTTCCCACCAGGTAGCGAATGAGTTCTTGGAGCTTAGCCTACATGAGCCTCGTCTGCTTCAGTATTATGACTTCAATATACTAATTTCTCCCCAGTCTTTGTATGTGTAAATAATTGATCCACTATGACATGTAAATATTCCTAGTTGGGTTTGGTGTTGGGGTGTGAGATTGTGGTATTTGTTTGTTTTGTGAGTTATGTATTGAGTGGTTCTAACTGTACTTCAGTTGTAAATGTCTAAAGTTATATGATCTTTTATGTAATTTGAATGTTGATCTTGTATGCTTAATACTTCGAGGAAAAGATAATGTGGGTGTATATTCATTGATAATGATTTTAGCAGTCAAATAAATACAGATGGACAGTGAACCTCTCAAGAGGGGTAATGTTTGTTGTCTTCACACCTCTTTCTAGGTTAAAAAGGTAATCTGGGAGGAGGTGTGACATTTCATGTCGAATATTAGCATCTATTACTAATTTTACAATTTTTTCTTAGAAAGAAATTTCATTGCATCATATATATTTATAAAGTATAGAGTAGTTAGAAACTATTTCAGTATACTTCATGTCACACCCCCTCCTCGATACCCTTTTGATCTAGAAGAAGATGTGAAGATGACGAGCATCACCCCTTTTGTGACACACGTCACCTATACTAGCTCTGACATACTTGATAGACAAGATAATAACATTTGATACTGTCCAAGCATTTCCATCCTAAGAGAATTCTGAATGTTGCCTACGTCACCTAATGAAACATATATACACACATTCAAATATTCTAGTCCTAGCTGGACCTGGAGGTTCACATTCCACCAATACCTATTAGGCATGTATAACTTTAAGCATAATAAGTATAGATAGACCGATATGGAGGAGATATATACATACAAGCACCTGTACAAAGACTACAACCCTGTCAGAGGTAACCAACCACATAACTTCTGTACACAGCCCATAACCCAGCTACATATGTACATGCCAACCAAAACCTACTAACAACTATGTGCAAAAAAAGAAGATGAAATTCTAACGATGATGGTATACGTGATGTGATGACTATGTCCTTGGAACTCCTCAGCTACCTAGGGGGAAAAGAAAGCATATGGAAAAAGGTGAGCTAAAGTAGCCCAGTGAGTGACGAGTTTAGAAAATCTTAGCATGTTTATAAACATTGAATAAAAGTTCATTCTTAAGTAAACATGCTTTGAAAACTTAATAGCAAAGCAACCTCAAAGCTTTCAGAAAGTCAACAATACTAACATGCTAGAAAACTAACCTTCCTGGCATTCATATTCATAAAACATCCATGAACCAGAGTAAATCAGTTAACCACCGCATAAATGTATCCAAACCTTAATTGAGGTGGAGCAAGCTCAACACACTCAACGTCCATAACCTTAGCTAATGTAGAGCAATACAATCAGCGTCATTACTTTCATACGTGCACCTAAAATTGCCTCCAAAGGGCCTAACACCCCTGCACATGGCCTAAAGCCTTAGGTGTGTCAAGGTGGGTCCCAAAGACCTTTTCAGATGTCTTATCCTTGTCCTTCAGCATCCGATACTTAGGCTGCTCGAATGTCTTCTCCTTACCCTTTAGCATCGAGTCTCTAAATAACATTCAACTAGGATACAAGCATGTGGATTTAAACAATGCAAACATACATAACATGCTTTAATATATAAACACATTTTAAACCTCACATGCTTGCAAATACTTTGAACATACATTATGCTTATAAACATACTTCTCAAAGCAAACTTGCATACTTAAACATTTTATACTTGAAAACTCCTAAACTTAAACATATTTGTACTTCCATGCTTTAAACACATTTGCATATCTTTAAGTTCACAAACAAGCTCATAAAACTCATAGAAAGATCACTTTATAAGGCTTGCAACAAAAATCACATTTTGATAGCAAAACTCATCCAAACATGCAACAAAAATCACATTTTGTCACTCACAGATCCCTTTCAATCCTTCGGGCCTATATGCATCTCATATTGTCATTTGTCCTGAAAATCAGATCATCGTCTTTCAATAACCTTCGTTGAGTAATTATTTTAGCCTAGCTCATCATAATACTTAGCATGCTTCCCTAAAGCTTCATTTAATTCCCAAAACGTCATAACTTAGGGTTTTTAACACGTTTTCTCTAAATTCCTTAAGATAGCCTAAAATTAGTTTAGCGTCCAAAAATACTCATTTTATAGCAAAAAAAAAAAAAAAATTAAGAAGATATGATTTGAACTAAAAAATAACTCAATTTCACCTAACATGATCGTGAGCCTTCAAATGGGTAGCATTTGGGGATGTGGGCATGCAGGACATGCACACTGGCGGGCTGGGCGATCACTGTGCGTGTTGGGCGTGGTTGTGGCTGCTGGTGGTTCTTTTGTTCTTCGACAAAAAACAACTATCACAAAACCAGCTCGATTTCACTTATTTCTTAACCAAATTACATCAAACTTTTTTCATAGATCTCTTAAAAAATGTTTTAACTTGCTTACCTCAAAAATTGGGCTTTAAATTCCTCTTGGATTGCGACGAATGAACCAAAAACCCAAGGTCGTTTAAGATTTCTTCGAAAATTATGAACCTTCTCGGTTTTCCTATTCTTTCACAAACTTCTACTCATTATTGGTACAAATGTCCTTCTTAAGAAATGTTAAGGAGTCTCTTAGCTTACTAGCTTCAAAATTTCAGCTTCTAACTCATCTTCTACCGCTCAAATACTTCAAAACACCACAGCTCACTCAGATAGACACTGCACACTTCCTCTTCTACCACAAATTTCATCAAGTTCCCGAGCTCTAATTTTCAAGGCAGCCGAAGAAATTACTCTTCACTAAATCTTCTGCAATTTGGTCGAAGAATTTTGAAGTTTGCTCGAGAGAAATATTTACGCTGAAGCCATAAAACTGAATAAGAAGCAGCCCACCGACTACATGTTACAAAGCTTAAAAAATTGCCACCTCAAGCCACTTTCCCACCATTTTTTTTTTCTTTTTTCTTTTAATTTCGTTTTCTTGAAATTCTTTCCTAATTTTTAACTTAATTTAATTTTAATTAATTTTTTCCCTTTTTTTAATTTATTTAATTATTCTTATTATCATAGATTAACCAAAATCAAATCCAACTCATTTCCCAACTTAGAACTTTTGGTTCAACTTGATTCTTTAATTTCCATTCTCAACACTCAAGCATACAAATAGCCCTAATTGAAAGAATAAATAGAAAAGTTTTATGACTTACACTTCATCAGCATGATTTACCATTAATAAATATAAATGAATTTTAACATTCACACTAAACCTTAAAACATGAAAAATAAAATAATAAACTATAAAATTCATAAACACATGCATTGCACGTGAACCACTGCTAGTGTATATATAAGTCATTAACCCAAAAAATGTTAAATTTAAATATTACAAGTGTCTCAAATATTTCAAATATTTAAGTTAAAATTATAATGATAATTAAGCATAGGAATGAAAATTGGAAATGAGGAATGCATTACATATTTCCATCCCTTGTTAATTAACAAAGAAAAATTTCTCCCCCCTCCTTCCATTTCTCATCTAAACGGGGATTTTTGGTCCTGTCAAGAGTGGTTGGGTGTGGAAAATCAACATCCTTATTCCTCTATCTTCCTATCCTCTTCTTCTCATCTATTTGTCCTTTTTCTTCCTCTCATCTCTTATTCCAACTCTTTTATCTTCTCAATCTTCCATTCTTAAATACTTTTTTCTCCTCTCATGAAGCAACTATGACATATATCATACATTAAGGGAATAAGGAAAAATTAACCCCACCATAAATCAAGACATTACCAATCACATTAAGGAAAAAGAACTCCACCATAACTAGATGGGAAGAAGAAGAAAAAAAAGACATTAAAGGAAAATAAAACCAACTCCGCCATAATAAAAGACATTATCCATGTGGAAAGATGAAGAAAGAAAAGTATGAGATTAGGGTTGGCAACGGGGGCGGGGTGGGGTGTCTCGGCCCTGTGGGGGAAATTTACCCCTATATCCGCCCCTATCACCACCATTTGTAGGCGGGAACGAGGGCAGGGATTCCCTGTCGTGGGAACCATTCCCCGAGATAGAGCGAGAGCGAGATAGCGAATGAGGAAAGGGAGCGAGACTGTGAGACCAAGCAAGACTGAGAGAGAGCGAGACTGTGTGTCACACCCCCTCCCAAGTTTACCTACATAACCTGAAAGGAGATGTGAGGACAGTATACATCACCCCTCTTGTGACGCATACCATCTGTTCCTTCACACACATTTTGAATTGTTCACAATGTAATCTCCACATTCTAAAACATTTTAAACATAACATATAGGAAAGTATATACAAGCCAAAAACTAAATTCCTCAACTCTTTTACATGTCCTTACACAACCCATAGTTTAACCCCTAGTAATTGTACATACATATCTACATGCCACCTAATTACGGTTTAACATACAAATAACACTTCAACAAGTCAGATGATTCAGAGTCTCGAAGCTTAAGCAGGGCGAGTGGGAGTAGGCAAAGCACCAGAAACGTCCTTGCTACCTGGAGGGGAAAGAAAACATTGAAAACATGAGCTAAAGGCCCAGTGAGTGACAATGTTCACAAACCATTTTAGTTCGGAAATCATCAGTAGTAAAACTGAGTTCAACATCAACATAAAACATGCAATCACTTTAAATACACTAGTTAAAACAACTTAATTGCCCTTATGAATTCATACATGATTTTTAAACAAATCATAAGGAAACAGTTTAGATACAATATTTTTCCCTTAGTTGAAGTGGAGCAAAACTCAACACCCCAACGTCGAAAACATATAAGGCTCGATGCGGAGCAAGACTCAACGCACCAGCATATAACCTCCATGTGCACATAGGAATATGGCGGGGTTGCCCAAGTACCTTTTCATGTCCTTGAGTACTGGGTCTCGGGGAAACTCACATGTTTTATTAACATTGAGTCTCCTTTAAAATATTTTATTGGCGGGTTGCCCAAGTACTGGGTCCCGGGGAAACTCACATGCCTTGCTAGCATTGAGCCTCCTCTAAAACATTTCCCTTTTTTTTTTAGAAGCAACATTTCATACAAATCGTTCATATACAAATCGTTTATAAGAATACAGGGCAATTATTATATCAATAACATTTCATAAACATGCTTTTCAATAGCTTTAAGAACATAACGTATGCCTCATAAATCATTTAATCACAAATTCACATTTCATTGGAAAACCGAACTATCATGTTCAACAAAATCGTTTTAAAGTAAAAGAAGTGTCACTCACAATTTTTCCTAGGCCTTGAGTGGATTATACGTCTTTCCTATTTCCTCTTGGCCTGAAATAGATATTTTCCCTTGTTATACTTCTTTTCCATCCACAAGAACATAAACAACAACTTATCATATGCTCAGTGTTTATAGCACATCATGCGGTTAAGCTTTCATTAGTTTATTCTCAAGCCTTAACTCTAAAGCTATAACTACGAGTTGTCCCTTACCCTTCTGCTATACCTTGATTTCCAAGAACATTTTACGTGCAGCTCACTTGCTGTTATATCAACACTTGAGCCTTAGTTTCTCCTTAACAAAGCTGATTGTTACAGCTTTGATGTCTCTACTTAATCCCTGCTAAAAACGCATTTCCAGCCCATATTAAGACTTTTTCTCTTCTATACACTTGTAAAGAATTAAGTCCCACAGCTTACCTCAAAATTTCAAGGCTTAACTCTTTTCCGTTCTTCAGTTATGCCAAAATCACTTCGCGTTGCTTCGGATTGCATAGTAGTTCTGTAGTTGCTGCTTTTACCTAAAGATTCATGTGATTAACCTCAATTTCAGCTTAACCATCCTTCATAAGACTTGTTAGGAATTATGTTAACGTACTAACCTCAAAATTTCAGCTCTAAACTCGGCTTCCTCGAGTTGTTCTACCCCAAACATCGACCACTGTTCAGTCCGTGCGTCTACGATCAATCCTCTGTTTCAGCTCGGATTCGAGCACCAAAACGGGTAGAATTTCACCCAAAAACATAAGAACACCTTCCTCTCCCTTCTCTGGTGGTTTCTCTGAAAGATGGAACCGACTTAAGTTCTCGAAATGTCTGAAAATAATTAAACTCACCTATATATATACTGCTAACTTATCCCTCATAAGTACCAAGATGATAATGCCGACTTACCCCTCACCCGTAAGCTGGCGCGGGTCTTTTCTTCGACGCAAGGCACTCATGTCTAGGTTCTCCTTCAGCATCTTCAGCAATTAGCCATTCTCAGTGCATGGTGTTCTCGGCGCCCCCTACCTCCAACGCATACAACATAGTCATTCACATCACTAACTTCATCGCGTCAAGACCGTTCTGTCTTGGACGCAATGTGACTTCAGCGCATGGCTGTCTTCGACGCATAGTAACTTCGACGCATGGTTCAGGCGTATTCTTTTCCCGCCAATGACCACTTATCCTTCGATGCGACGACTACTTCATCTCACAACCCTTCGTGATTCATTCAACAACGCATGGTTCCTCAAATAATTCAACTTCCCGCTACTTTCACCAACGCATGGTCTTGGCTAACACTTAACTAAAATTCTGCTCTACTTCTTGGCTACTTCTCGACTATTCTTCTTCTAGTAACTCATAACCTCAATCGCATTGCTCTCCCCAACACTTGGTATTACAAGTCAGTGCTTACACTGTGAGTTCAAATGCAGGATCAAATTACTACCAATAAGTAGAGCGAGACAAAGAGAGAGCGAGAACGAGAGATATATATATATATATATAGGTGATGGGGGATATGTCGGGGTGGAGTCGAGGGCGGGGTTGGGGTGGGGATACCCTCCCTATCCCCGCCCCGACCCCAGACGGGTACTTGGTGAATCTCCCCCGTTTGACCCCCTCCCCACATGTTTTTTTGCCAACCCTATATGTGATTGCATTCATTCACATTTGGTTAGTTTTTTCTTCTTTGCCTTACACACTTCACGCATTTACAAATATCATATTTTTTTCATTCAATGCAAACACGTTTTAGATAAAAGACCATGTTTTTTTTATAAGTTTTTTCATGTTTTTTTATACAACAATGCTTATAAACATAGCATAGTTTTAAATGATTTTTACTTCTAATGGTCTTGAGAAAATTTGGATAAATTTAAACTTTGAGAGATCATAATTTTAGTTTAGTTAACTAAATTGAATGTTTTTTTTTTCTTTTTTATTGTGTAACTTTTCCAATCCATGACAAGTTGTCGAAGGAGAAGAGAAGTATTGTGATAGCATCAAGTTGAGAAGAAAAAAATTGGAATGGGAGAGAAGAGAGAAGTCCGAGAAGGGAGAGAGAAAAAAAGAAGGATAGAGATTAGAGAGAAATATCATGGATATTTGATGTTCTTTTTCCTAAAACATTATGGGGTAAAAACAAAATTTCACTTCATTTAAAAAAAACATTCACCACCCTTCCAAAACATAAAAAGAAAAAAAAGGCTAAACTGTTTATCGTTTCTAAACTTTAATAAAAGTAGGGAAAATTGTTATTTCTAGCCTAAAAAATCTTTTCGGAGGATAAATCCCATCCCTTTTTAAAAAACTTCTTTTTGTAACCTATTTTTCACTTTTTCAACTTTTTAGTGGAGGACTCCACAATGTGAAATGACGTTTTTGTCCTCAACGTTCGACTTCTTCCTCAAATCATCACTCTCCTTCCTCTAACCAAATCATTCTCTCCGTCCCTTCTTCTCTGAAAAACTCTTCATTTGTTTGATTCTACGCGAGTACCTGCGATTTCAACAAAGGTATTTTGTTTAGATTCCATTTCTAGGGTTTTTTTTACCAACGTTTGCACTAAAATATTATGTTGGAGAGGGATTTTTGTTAGGAGTATAAAAAAGCATGAAGGACTTTAACTATTTTAAACTTGAGTTTCTGTTGAATCAATTCTGAAAAAGAACTAAATGAACCTCAAATGAATAGTATGTTATTTTTTGAAAAAAAAAATGGACACTTAGACTTTCAAAATAAAAAGAAGGGTGGGTTTGAACCTTTCAGGTAGATGCGAGGAGAATTTACTAGGAAAGAAAGGTATTCTGCCACTTTTCCCGTAAAGTGTTGATCAAAATTTACGGAAAAAGTGATAGAGGGCATCCTTCCTGGTAAGTTCAAACTTATCAGGAAGAAATTAGCTCTCTGTCACTTTTTCTTTAAACTGTAAAGTGTTGATTAGAACTTCAAAGAAAAAGTGACAGAAAACTAATTTCTTCCAGACAAGTTTGAACTTACCATGAAGAATTTAAAGGTCTTCAACTCTCCTAATGAGAGGTTGGAGGGAGTTATATTAATGGTTGAGATTTTTAAGGAAATTTGAAATGAGTTATGAATAAAAATATAAAAGGTTAATAAATTTGAAATGTGAGCCAATCAAAATTGGCGAGTTTATGAGTCCATTTATTATGGATTTTTAAATAGTTTGTACTTTTAATATTTTAAGAAAAATTTTATGAAAAGTAATAAATATATTATTTTAGATTTTAGATTTAATTTCATTAAAACTTAAATTAAATAGATACCAATATATATGCAAAATATGATCGTCTTTCTAAAATGGGAGCCTTAGGCGATCATTTCACTCGCTGCAGCTTAAGTGAGCCCTGATTTAATTGTTGATAGTATTTTTAATAAACAAACAATAGTAACTAAAGTCTAATTATAAATTATAAGGACAAAATTTTAATATTCTCCCAACCTATTATGACCAAGTTGCCCTCATTTTTTTTTTTTGACCTTTCGATTTTTAGTCACATTTGCAATTTCCAAGATCCTTTCCAAAACCTTTCGTGAAGAACAGTTTTCAAAAACAAACAATCCAACTTTTCAACCGTTGAACGCTATAAACCAATCAATTACTCGACGTAGCGTGAAACCAAAGCGTTCCACATCATCGGAGTAGAGGAATAGAGATGGCCGACGAGAGTATCAAGTCGGAGGCTCTGCAGATTATTGGAATGTTCCAAGTTCTTCCCAAATTGGTAGTCTTCGACCTCGATTACACTCTCTGGCCATTCTATTGGTAATTTCTCGCTCTTTCACTTTCCCGTTTGTTGACTCAGAAAAACACATGTCGATTGATTCTGTTCTATAACTGTTATATCGGTTTCATTTCTGAGCCGATTCAATGCTGCTATACTTTCTTTTGTAGTTGGGCAATTTTGATGAAACAACTCTGTTGCTGTTGTCCATTTACCTTGGCTTTATTATTATTATTTTTCCACATTGTTTGTCTTATAATTTGTTGACTCGAACGAGAAAAATCTTTCTAAGAAATGAAGTTGAAGTACGACATGTTATGGATGAAATTCATTCGCCTCGTGCCTTCTTCCGTTATTTGTCATCGGGATTATTAGGTTTTTTCGTATCTGAACTGATTTCTCGTGCGACTTGAGCGAATTAGAAGTAGAATGGAGTCGTATGTGATATTCAGATTTTCTAGCTTGCAACAATTGACTTACAGATGAGTTCAAGAGCAATCTGTAGTTACTCCTTTGTCAATGTGCAAGCTTATGGCCTCTATTGCTCATTAACCAAATCATACACGAGTACAGTCACTAATCCTCATTCCTCAAGGAGGTTTCAACCACCCCAATAAGGGTTCCAAGTTTCTCTTCTCTTTTTTTTTTTTTTGGGGGGGGGGGGGGGGGGGGGGGGG